>AWOL01S0036756.1:2787-86762 GCA_000715115.1 Nicotiana otophora | reverse complement strand
TTTTTTTGGGGGGGGGGGGGGAATGGGATTTGGCGTAGATGTGGGTTGGAAAAAAAGAGGGAAAGGTTAGCATCACTTTTTCATTAATAATTGTTTAGCGACGGGCTGTGTTATATTTTAACGGCCGAATATTATCCCCTCATTAATATTGAGCTAAAAATTAGTTTCAACGACTGAAAAAAAATTTGGTTGCTATAAATACACTTATAACGACCGAATTTGTCCCTTCGTTAAGAAATAATTGTTAAAAATAAAATTTCCTGTAGTGACACTCGTCACCTCCTGGATTACGTCTTTCACATAATTCAAATAGTACAATCAACCAAAATCCTAAGGAGTAGGTTTTCTCATACAAAGTTAGGCAAGATACTTATCTCAAACAAGATAAATCAATCTACTAATAATCCCTTCCCGCGCAAATACACTTTTGGACGCCTCTAATCTAGCCAAAATAACTTAATATCATAAATAAAAGCCATAAAAAATAATTCCAGACAATAAAGATTTGATCTTTAACTAAAATCAAAACGTCAGCCAAAAAAGTCAACCCCGGGCCCGTACCTTGAAACCCAACAAACCTCAAAAATTCCGAACACTCATTCCGATACGAGTCCGACTATATCAAAAATTATTCTATTCTGACCTTAAATTGGCGTTCAAACAATCAATTTATGTTTTAGAAAGTTCTTACTAAAATCCTCAATTTCTCCAATTCAAATCATTAATCAAACACTAAAATCGAAGTAGGAATCATGAAATAATAATAAATCTGAGTCAAAAATACTTATCCCAATCCAAGGAGTACAAATTCCCTCCAAAATCACCCAAAGCCGAGCTCCATAACCTTGTGAGAATAAGTAACTAAATTCCGAAACAAGAAAGAAATGTAATAGCTATCCCAGCTTGAATCATGTCTTAGATGATCCCGAAACTCACATTTGATAAGCCCAACATGATCCTTGCGAGATTACACCCAAGATAGCCTCTTGAATTACCCAATTTGGCCATTTTCAAGACCCGAAATCCCAGCCTCGAGACCGTGATGTTGCCTAATATTTCAGTTGCTAGGCAAGCCAATGTTAGCTAAATCACTTAACCAGTTTTAACAATTCAAATCAACATATTAACAATAATTAATTGTAAAAGTCTGAAGTGGATTTATAAAATACCAAAAGACGTGATCTAAACATATCCCAGACTCTGGAGTCACGAAACATAAGCATCTAAAGTACTACAGATAAAGTCTGAACAAAGATACAACTGTTTGACACTAAATAAACTGTAAATTAGATAAAGAAGGGCACTTTAGGGCTGTGGATGCCATGCAACTATACCTCAAGTCTCTAATACAGCTAAATCCAAGCAGAGATACCACTAGAGGCCGTTGGGACTAACACCAGTATTTGTACAAGAAGTGCAAAAGTGTAGCATGAGTACAACCGACCCAATATACTACGTAAGTATCGAGCCTAACCCAGACGAAGTATTGACGAGGCTATGACAAGACACCAATGTAAATAATGTACAAATGTGTGTGTGTGTGTGTCTATATATATATATATATATATATATATATAGCAATAAAATAATAGGTAGGACAATTAAAGTATTATTTGGGAGGGGACATGTAGAAAGGGAAGCACAAAAAGAACGGCAAGTACAAAATCACTGAATAACCTTTTTCCAAAAAGAAACAATAATAATCCAACCAATTAAATCATCAATCCGGAATCCAAGTAAAGCAAAGAAATCACCAATGGCACGGCATCACCCTTCGTGCTTTTACTCTCAACCTCACATGATGTGATAAATGGTAATAAGCAATCAAATGTACGGTATCACCCTTTGTGCTTTAATCCTCACAATCTCTCAAACAAATGATATTGAATGCAAATAAGGCACGACATCACTCTTCCTCACCAAGCAATAACATTAATCAAAAATAGCAAAACAAGGTGGGAAGCTATTTCACTTCAATCTTAGTGTAATGATAAGTCATCTCGACATTTAAAATCCCAACAACTTCAAAAAAATCAAATAAGTGAGAGTAGTTTCGCGATCGCGAAGCACAATGCACCAGACACCAAACAGCTGAAAACCAGCAATCTCCTAAGTTCGAAAGGGTCCATAGCCTATCCGGAACTCACCCGAACCCCTCGGGCTCTAAACCAAACATGTACACAAGTGTAGTAACATCATACGAACTCGCTCATGTAATCTAAACACCTAAATAACACATAGAAATATGAATCGGACATCAAAACACATACAATTTCAAAGAAAACTCAAGAACCTCTAGAACTACAACCAAGCATCTGAACCCTATCAAACCAACCCCGATTGGCACCAGATTTTAGAGACAAGTTTCAAATAGTAACACGGACCTCTACCAAGTCCCAAAATCAAAATTCAAACCCGATAACCATAAAGTCAACCTACGTTCAAACCAAGGAAATTTTCAAACTTTCAAATTGCTAACTTTTGGCAACACAAGTCAAATCAACCTAGTGACCTCCGAATTAAATTTCGGGCATACGCCCAAGTTCGAAACCATATTACGGACCTACCAGAATCGTCATAACACCGATCTGGGGTCGTTTATACAAAATATTGACCGTATTAAATTCAAGTTGCTTTAATAGCCAAAAATCATATTTTTTTCAAATATTTTCGTAAAAGCTTTTCGAAAAAGACACTGACTATGAACGCAAATCAAGAAACATAAAATGGAGATAATAGAGGTCTCAGAACATGAAAATAAGGGCTATTACTCAAAACGACTTATCGGGTCATCACATGCTCCACATCTAAAAGAAACGTTTGTCCTCGAACGGACATAGAAAAGTAACTGGACTGGTGAAAAGTTCTGGGTATCTACTCCGCATATCAGACTCTAACTCCCACACAGGTGCCTCGATTGGGTGACCTCTCCATTGTACTTTCACAGAGGTAAAACACCTAGATCTCAACTTTCGAACCTACCGGGCTATAATAGCCACCGACTCCTCCTCATTGGCTAAATTCTCATCAAGCTTAATCGTGCTAAAGTCCAAAATATGTGACAGATCATCATAATACTTCCAAAGCATAGAAACATGAAAAACTATGTGAACACTCGATAGTCTAGGTGGCAATGGAAGTCTGTAGGCCACCTCCCCAACTTTCTCAGGCACCTCAAAGAGGCCAATATACCGAGGGCTTAACTTGCCTCTCTTCTCGAACCTCATCACACCCTTCATGGGTGAAACTCTGAGAAACAACTTCTCACCTACCATATATGCAATATCACAACTTCCGATCAGCGTATCTCTTTTACCAAGACCGTACTATATAAAGCCTCTCTTGAATCAACTTGAATTTCTCCAACTCATCAGTACCCAACAACCTTGCTTCTCCCGGCTCAAACCAACCAACTGGAGAATGACACTGCCTCCCATATAAGGCCTCATAAGGAGCCATCTGAATACTCGATTGGTAGTTATTATTGTAGGCAAACTCTGCCAACGATAAGAACTAATCCCATAAACCCCCAAAATCCATAACACAGGCACGTAGCATGTCCTCCAAGATCTGAATAGTGCGGTCAGATTGCCCGTCCATCTAGGGGTGAAACTTTATGCTCAGCTCAACTCGCATACCGCACTCACATTGTACAGCTCTCCAGAAATGCGATGTGAACTGCATGCCTCGATCGGAGATAATAGATACTAGCACGTCGTGAAGACGAACAAGCTCTCGGATGTAGATTTGCACCATCTGCTCTCAAAAATAGGTAGTCACAACAGGAATGAAGCGTGCATCCTTGGTTAGTCTATCCACAATAACCCACACTGCATCGAATTTCTTCTATGTCCATGGGATCCCAATAACAAAATCCATGGTAATACGCTCCCACTTTCAATCGGGAATGTCAAGTCTCTGAAGCAAACCGCCTGACCTCTAGTGCTCGTACTTCACCTGCTGATAGTTTAAACACTGGGCCACATACTCCACTATGTCTTTCTTCATTCTTCTCCACCAATAGTGTTGCCTCAAATCCTGATACATTTTGGTGGTCCCAAGATGAATGGAATACTGCGAACTATGGGCCCCCCAAGAATCAACTCACGTAACCCATCCATATTGGGCACACAAATCTAACCCTGCATCCGCAACACCCCATCATCTGCAATAGAAACCTCCTTGGCATCACCGCACTGCACCGTGTACTTAAGGACAAGCAAATGGGGGTCATCATACTGGTGCGCTCTGATGCGCTCATACAAAGAAGACCAAGAAATTATGCAAGTAAGAACCCGTCTAGGCTCCGAAATATCTAACCTCATGAGTTGATTGTCCAACGCCTGAACATCCAATGCTAGCGATCTCTCACAAATTAGAACATATGCAAGTCTACCTATACTCTTAGCCTTTCTACTCAATGCATTGACCACTATATTGGCCTTCTCGGGATGGTACAAAATGGTGATATCATAGTCTTTTAATATCTCTAACCGCCTTTGTTGCCACACGTTTAGATCCTTTTAGTTATATAAGTGTTGTAGACTCCGATGATCTGTGAATACCTCACACGACACGCCGTAGAGATAGTACCTCCAAATCTTCAATGCATGAACAATGGTTGGCAACTCTAAATGATGAAGGGGGTAGTTCTTCTCAAGAGGCTTCAGTTGACGCAAAGCATAGGCGATCACCCTATTCTCCTGCAATAAGACATATCTAATGCCAATCCGCGAAGCATCACAATAAACTGCATATGAACCCGATGTTGACGGCAAAACTAGAATTGGAGTTATGGTTAAAGCTGTCATGAGCTTCTGAAATCTCTCCTCACACTCAGCAGACCACCTGGATGGGGCACCCTTCTGGGTCAATCTAGTCAATAGGGACGAGATAGATGAAAACCCCTCCACGAAACGGCGATAATAACCCGCCAAACCCAGGAAGCTCCGAATCTTTGTAGCTGAAGTAGGTCTAGGTTAGTTCTGAACTGCCTCAATCTTCTCATGATCCACCTTAATGCCCTCGGAAGATACATCATGGCCAAAAAAGGCAACCGAGTCCAACTAGAGCTCGCACTTTGAAAACATGGCATATAATTGACTATCCCACAAGGTCCGAAGTACAACTAGAAGCTGTTGCTCATGCTCCTCTCGACTGCGGGAGTAGACCCAAATATCATCAATGAAGACAATCAAAAAATAATCCAAAAAGGTTTTGAACACCCAGTTCATCAAATCCATAAATGTTGCTGAGGAATTTGTCAAGCCAATGGACATTACTAGGAACTCATAGTGACCATACCGAGTCCGAAAAACTATCTTAGGGACATTTGATGCCCTAATCATTAATTGATGGTAGTTATATCTCAGGTCAATCTTCGAAAACACTTTGACACCTTAAAGATGATCAAATAAATCATCCATCATTGGAAACGGATACTTGTTCTTGATAGTGACCTTGTTCAACTACCAATAATCTATACACATCCTCATCGAAAACATTTTATTCTTCACGAACAATATTGGTGCACCCCATGGCGTGATACTAGGTCTAATGAATCACTCATCAAGCAAATTCTATAGTTGCTCATTCAGTTTATCCAACTCAGTTGGGGCCATACAGTATGGTGGAATAGAAATAGGCTGAGTTCCCGGAGCCAAGTCAATACAGAAGTCGATAACTCTGTCGGGTGGAATCCCTGGCAAATCTGCAGGAAATACCTCTAGAAACTCGCAGACAACTGGTAGTGAATCCATGGAATGAACCTCCGCACGAGGATCACAGATATAGCCCAAATATGCTAGACAACCCTTCTCGACCATACGTCGAGCCTTCACATAAGAAATAACCCTGCTAGTAGAATGGCCAGGAGTCCCCCTTCACTCTAATCGGGGGAACACCGGAATGGCTAAGGTCACCATCTTGGAGTGATAAGGTAAAAGCCAATCCATACCCAAGATAACATCAAAGTCCACCATATCAAGAAGTAGAAGGTATACCCTAGTCTCGAAGATCACGATACAAACCACACACGAGCGATAAACACGATCTACTACAATAAAATCTCCCATAGGCATGGACAAATAGACATAAGCACTCAAAGAATCACGAGTCAAAACCAGATATGAAGCAAAATAGGATGACACGTATGAATAAGTAGAGCTCGAATCAAATAAAACTGAGGCATCCCTACGGTAAATCGGAACAATACCTTTGATGACATCGTCTAATGTCTCTGCCGCAGGTCTAGCTGGAAATGCAAAAAATAGGGTTGGGCCCCACCATTCTGACCTTCGCCTCTCGGACGACCTCTAGCTGGCTGGAATCCACCTATAATGGCCTGACCTCCACCTCTAGCAGCGTGACCCCTGCCCCTAGATGGTTGAACTGGCGGTGGAGCAATCGATGCTGGAACCATGGCACGAGAACCCTGATGTAGCATGCTGCCCTATGACCTAGGGCGAAATCTCATGTCATGCCTTGGATCTCCACAAGTATAATATGTCCTCGGTTATTTTGACTGTTGACCCCGGAACTGACCTTGTCGACCTGAATAACCAGCCTAATAACTCTTGATCGGAGGTGCACCAATTGGAGCTGAAGGTGCGCTGTAGGCTAGATGCTCAAGATGAGACCCATAAGAACCACGACTACCTGAAGCACCATGGGATGCATGAAGAGCCGACTGAATCGGCCTGGGAGGATGGCCTCTACCAAATGAACCCCTACCCCCCGATAAGGCACCACTGAAACCACCAAAATGACAAGGCTTTTTCTTAGTTACTGCTTCCCTACCCTACCACGAATTATCTCGATCCGTCTAGCAATCTCTATTGCCCGCTGGAAGGAAATATCATCCCTAGTCTCCTTGGCTATTTATAGCCCGCTACCAAAAGCAAGACCATCAATGAATCTCCTCACTCTCTCCCTCTCAGTAGTAATAGGATAACTTCATGGCGAGCTAAATCCACGAATCTGGTCTCATACTGGGTAAAAGTTATGCTACCTCACTGAAGGCCCTCAAACCACCTGCGGTACTCCTCTCTCAGAGTAAAAGGAATGAATTTATCCAAAAATAGCTGTGAAACCTGATCCCAAGGGAATCGCGGTAAACCTACTGGTCTGCCCCGCATATAACCCTGCCACCACCTCTTGGCAAGACTGGTCATCTAAAATACTACAAATGTGACTCTATTGGACTCCACAATACCCATGTTATGTAATACCTCGTGGTAACGGTCAATGCATTCCTGTGGGTCCTCAGAAGGTGTGCCACAAAAGCGAATAGAAAATAACTTTCTAAACTTGTACAATCCCATAAATACCTTAGAAGACATTGTGGACCTCTCCCCGGTATGTGCATCAAAAATAGGCCGAGCCACTCCAACTAGCAGAATTTTTGGAGTCTGATATCCGTAAGCCATCTGCTCTAGTGTGTGAGTAGTGGGAGTATGTGCTCCTCCCCTAGCTGGAGCGACAACTGGTGCCACCGAAAATGCACCAATCTAGGACACGCTCTCCATAAGGCCCACCAAATGTACTAGTGTGTCCTGAAGCACCGGGGTAGCAATAAACCCTTCATGGACCTGAGTTGGTCCAAGTGGCACGGTCTGAACAGGAACTTCCTCCTCCAACTCGACCTGAGGCTCCAGAATAGGTGATGCTGCACGTGCTCTTGGCCAAGCTTTTCCTCTTCCTCTACCTTTTGGCTCGACCTCGGCCTAGGCCTCTACCCCTGGTAGTGGCAGCAACCTGGGGCTCTGGCTCCAGACCCGGCGCACATGATGTGCGTGTCCTCACCATCTGCGCCTAACATTTCACTTGCTAGGCAAGCCAATATAAGCTAAATTACTTAACTAGTTTTAACAATTCAAATCAAAATATTAATAATAATTAATTATAAAACTATGAAGTAGATGTAAAATACAAAAAGACGTGATCTAAACATATCCCAAAATATGGAGTCACGAATACATGAGCATATAGAGTACAAAAGATAAAATCTGAACAAAGAAAAAATTGTTTGACAATAAATAAACAATAAACTAGATAAAGATGCGGACTTCAGGGCTACAGATGTCGTGCAGTTATATCTAAAGTCTCCAATGCAGCTGAATCCGCGCAGAGACACCACTAGACACCGGTGGGACCAACACCAGTATCTGCACAAGGAGTGTAGAAGTGTAGCATAAAACCGACCCAATATACTCTATAAGTGTCTAGCTTAACCCGGACGAGGTAGTGATAAGGCTATAACAAGAAAAGTAAAATTACAAACTCATATAGGTAAAAAAAAAAAAAGCTTTAGAAATGCCTGATAAATTAGAAAATACTACAGAACTACAAAGGTTTTTAGGACTAATAAATTGTGCTAAAACTTTCATAAAAGATATAGGAAAAATAGCTTGACCTCTATACGCAAAAACAGGGTCTAAATAACAAAAACATGTTAACATAGAAGATATTAAGTTGGTACAAAAGATTAAAGATATACCAGACTTAAGTATGCCACTAGAAAGATATTATTTAATTATAGAAGCTGATGAAAGTTTTGAAGGATGGGGGCAGTGCTAAAAGAAAGACCTAATAAATATAATATTAAAAATGAAGAAAATATTTGTGCATACCAGAGCGGTAAGTATAAACAAAAGGTAATATTAGTAGTATAGATGTAGAAATTTTAGTTTAACGACTCGGTCGGCTGTTTTGAGTGTTATAGCCATGTTCCTCAATTTACTGCTTACTTTATGCTGAATTATTGTTATGTGACTTTTCGGGGTGGTTGGTTTAGCTTCGGGGATGTTTCAGAATGAATTGGGACACTTAGTCCCAAGGATGAAAGCCTAAGTTGAAAGAGTTGACCGGATGTTGACTTATGTGTAAGTGACTTCAGAATAGAGTTTTGACGGTTCTGATAGCTCTGTAAGGTTATTTTGAAATTAAGAGTGTATCCGGATAATTATTTTGGCTTGAAATGGTAAAAGCTGGAAAAATGGAAGTTTGGAGAGTTGAGATGTTTGACCGATAGTTGACTTTGTGGTTACCGGGCTCGGATTTTGGTCTCGAAAGTTGGAATAGGTACGTTGTGTCATTTATGACTTGTGTGCAAAATTTGAGGTCAATCGGAGTTGATTTGTTAGGTTTCGGCATCGAATATAGATGTCAGAAGTTCGTAAGTTCATCAGGCTTGAATTGGGATGCGATTCATGTTTTTGATGTTGTTTGATGTCATTCGAGCCCTCTACTAAGTTTGCATCATGTTTTATGACTTGTTTTTATGTTTGGTTGAGTTCTCGGGGGCCTCGGGTGAATTCTGGATGGTTAACGGATCAAAAGTTTAACTTGAAGCATTGTAGAGAGTTTTGCCTTCTGGTGTGATCGCACCTGCGAAGGGATTAGCTACAGGTGCGACAACATATGTACGGCTAAAGTGGTGCAGAAGCGGAGCTGGGGCTGGCCTGGGGTGTGTCGCAGGTGCGAGGAGTCTTCCGCATTTGCGAGCCCGTAGATGCGTACAAGGCTCCGCAGATGCAGAGAATGGGTAAGTGAAGTTGGCTTCGCAGAAGCGGACGTCTAGGCGCAAAAGCGCTTCCGCAGGTACAGATCTTGAAGCGTAGTTGCGAAAGGACCTGGGCAGTATTTAATTTCAAGGGTTCCGAGATTTTTATCATTTTGGACTTTGCAACCTCGGATTAAGGCGGTTTTTGAGAGGGGTTTCGAGTGATTTCTTGAGGTAAGCCACTTCTGATCATTTTTATTCAATAATATTAATTACCCATTGAATTTCCCACCTAGTTTATGTATTTTTAAGGTGGAATGTTTGGAGTTTTGGGCGAGGGATTGGAGAGTATATGTTGGGGATTTGAGTGATGATCTGGTGGCGGAATTTGGTAAATTTGGTATAGTTGGACTCGAGGTTGAATGGATGTTCGTATTTTGTAACTTTTGTTAGATTCTGAAACGTGGGCCCGGGGTTTAATGTTTGAATTGACTTTTTGACTTTTGATTAAGAACTTTGCTTTTTCATATGGAATTGATTCATATAGCTTGTGTTGATCGTATTAAGTTGTTGTGGCTAGATTCGAGGCGTTCAGAGGCCGATTCACGAGGCAAGGGCTTGTTGGAGTAGAGATTTGCACGGGTTAAGGTAAGTAACACTTCTAAACTTAGTTCTGAGGGTACGAATCCCTGAATTACATGTTATGTCATTGGTGTTGAGGTGAGGCATATGTTGGGTGACGGGCGTGTGGGTGTGCACCGTAGAAATTGTGATCCGGTTGGTTCTGTGATACTGTGTAGTCATCAGACCTTGTAGCCATTCATGTGATTTCTATGTGTTAGAGTAATTTAGCTACCGATTCATGTTAGAAATCATGTTAGGCTATATGTTATCTTGTTGAGACCCAGTATGGTCATTTATGCTGTTCAATTATTTGCTTAGATGGAATTTTTGTACTCAGTCACATCTATTATTTGCATATCATACCTCAGTCTCTTTCATTATTATTATTGTGTTATATATCATTGTTTGGGCTAATTGGCATGAGATTTGTGAGCCGATAGACTAGAGAGATTGATGACTGAGTTGGGGCCGAGAGCTATGTGTGAGTGAGATATGTGGATTAGGATGCACGCCGCAACAGGCCTTATGGCTATATGTGGATCGGGTTGCATGCTGCAACAAGCCTTATGGCTATATGTGGATTGGGCTACACGCCGCAGTAGGCTATATGAACTACCCTATTCATGATTTGGAGTTTGGCAGCCATCGTTCATGCATTGAAGATATGTAGGCATTATCTCTATGATGTGTCTTGTGAGGTGTTTATGATAATCAGCATCTCCAGCACTTGTTCAAACAAAGATATCTAAATTTGAGGCAGCGGAGATGGTTGGAGCTGCTAAAGGACTATGATATTACCATTTTGTATCATCTCAGGAAGGCCAATGCGGTGACCGATGGCTTGAGTACAAAGGCGGTGAGTATGGGCAGCCTTGCATTTATTCATGTTGATGAGAGACCGCTTGCATCATATGTTCGGTGTAAGGCCCCGAAATATTTTACCTAAAATCCAGGGTTTCGTGGTGCCAAAGTAGACTTATGCGTTGATGATTGTAGAGATTCTTCGCGGCGAGCTTGCTCGTCGCGGTTCGGATTTCTTGGGTTGAACAGTGCATTGGGGAGTTGAAGAAAATTTTTGAAAGTGCATGGCATTTCTGCGGTCCACTCTGCGGTCACAGAACTGATCTGCGGACCGTAGATCTGCTGCAGACTGAAGCAAAAAATTGAGAAAACGTTCTGGACCATTATGCGGTCCATTATACGGCCGCATAATCATTTCACGGGTTGCATAACCCATCACAGACCCAGTACAAAAATTTTAGGAGGAAAGTTTTGCGGGCGCATTATGCGATCGCAGAATAGGTCTGCGGACCGCAGACCGGTCACAGAGTGATGCAGGAGTGCCCAGTTTTGCAGGGCCATTATGTGGTCCATTTTGCGGATCGCAGAAGCGTTATGCGATCGCAGATCTGCATAGGGGCTTCATTTTTTCTAATTTTTGAATCTGACCCCATTCTTGTAAAACATTCTTAGGGATCTTTTTAGAAGGTTCAAACTTATATTTTAGAGAAAGGAAGGTGGTCTGGAGTGAGAAAAGGACATTTTAAGTCACTTGTTCATCAATCTTTGCTCAAGCCTTGAAGAATTCTCTAGGGTAACTCACAAGGTCTTCAACCAAAAGGTAAGGTTCTAGACCTAGCCTTCAATTTCGAGTTTTGACTGAAAATAGGTAATAAGCCAAGCAATTCTTGGGTGTGGGAGTTGTTCATTATGCATGCATGTACTATCTAGGGTTGTGGGGAGATTGTTGAGCTCAATTGGGTAGATTTTGGGCAGTGAATTAGAGGAGCCCACCATAGGAGGACCTTGAGATCGTAATGGCCACCTAGTGTTTTATAAAATGCTCAAATGAGCAAGAATCATGAACTCCTTCCTAATTCGTATTCACTGTTGCTGTGTCTCTAAATAGATCAAAGTTGCTAGGATTCCGGAACTGTGTAGTGAATTAAGAAAAGCTCAAAGCAAGTTATGTTGACTAAACTCCTCTTTTAGAATTGAACCTCACAATGGCCTTGTAAGTCCCGTGATGCTCATTATAAATTGATAATTCCAAATAAGCCTTCTGTCAAAATAAATATGCGTTCAATATGTGTTCCAAAGATTCTTGTTATGTTGAGTTACTGTTTAAGAATGTGGTTTAAGTATGGGGTGTGTGTTATTATGTTATGATTTAAAAACGTGATTCTAATGAAAGTTATTATGTCAAATTGTGTAGGAAATAACATGTGCCTAAGACCCTAAATTGCTCAAATATGTGTTTAAAGTCTTAATTTGAAAGGCCTTGTTTTTGATTATCCATGATGATATTTGAAAGTGAAAGAAGAGAACATGAAATATGATGTGCGGCCAACGTGCCAAGAACGATATTGCGTCATGGCCATTGGTGCCAATGAAATGAATGATATGCAAAATATTACGAAATAAGTGGTAAATCATTTTAATAGTAAATTCTTTGGGAGTATCAATTATCCACCGAGGAAGGGTAGGTCAAAATAGCCTAAACCCGAAACTTCATGTGCCGGTGTAGGAGTGATTGAGAGGTAAATCCTCACGTTAATGTGATGAGATTGTTTCCCCTTATATGGGATGAGATTGATGTGTTAAGTTGTTTCTCCTTATATGGGATGAGATTATTACTAGCGAGATATGAAGTGATGTCTACCCACACGGCATTGTGGCAAGACGGCTTAGCTGATCGAGCTGAGATCAGACGCCATGCCGCGCACATGGTGGTATTCTGAGTAGATGTCTCGGGGTGAAACTGCTTAGCCGGTCGGGCTGAGATCGCACTCCATGCTAAAACATGGTGGTGTATCGGTGCTAAAGATCTCCCAACTTAAAAAGATTGGAACTTACTTGAAATTTGCCTTTCCCCTAACTTGACAACTTGATACTATTTGATTCTCTTATTGATTTTTTGTTTCCTTCTCCGTTTGTTGTTACTCGTTCTATTGAGAGGTTGTTTAGTTTTACATAGTAATACTACTTCATATGTACTGACGTCTCTTTTTCCGTGGGCAATGCATCTTTAATGGATGCAGGTGGTTCCATAGTAGGTGGTATTGAACAGTGATAGCAGTACACCCTCTCCTCAGCTGACTTGGTGAGCCCCATGATATCGCCCAAACTCACACCACCAATTTAGGTTGTGAGGCGGTCGATGCAATAATAAATACCCAATGCGAGTCGGAGTCGATTCCACAGGGAGCTTGATATGGGATTAGGTATATACCTAGTGTGAATGTATGACGTGCCTAAGATTACACTTCCACATTTTCAATTGTTGTTTCTACTTCTACTTTTACGCTAATGCTTGTAATTGTAAAGCTAAGAGACAATGTTTTTGGTTTTGGTTGTTTTTCAAGTTATAAAAGATTTAGGGTTGTGACTTCCACCTAGTTGGTTACCTAACGGATTTAGAGCTTTAGGACATGTTTGGCTGATCGAGATACAATATAGCAATCACACGTAATTACTCACTCTATACCTCTCGGTAGTTTGAGTGATTTTGTCCAATTTGGCTTTCTCAAGTCCAAATGGGTATCTCACGAAACAAGTGATAAATGCTCAAGTCGGGTCTTACTATCTCTAGATTCGACCCTTTAATTTGAGCTATCAATTTCTTGAGTATACCCCAATTCCTTGCTTGCCAAGTTTTCTTAGACTTAGTCTCACTTTCTTGAGTACACCCCATGAATCAATGTTTGCAACCATCAATTCTCAAATTCAAGCAAGAACTAGGCTAAATATCATATACCCAATCATAAATAAGCCCAAAATCAATCACCCATTAAGTACCCATACTAGGGTTGGGTCACAACCCTAGCTAAGGGTTTAGCTACTCATGGAAAATGAAGAAATTAAAGAAGAAACTAAGATAAAATGCATAATAATTGATCAAGGAAAGAAAATCTAATGTTTAAATGTTAAACTAGAACAAAGTTACCCAATACAGTAAATAAAAACGGTTGTAAGTGTTCAGGTGCACCAAACTTAACCTAAAAAATGACAGAAAGATCTGTTTATACCCAGCTGAAAATATCTGACAAAATTGCCCCTACGAAGGTTGTGCGGTCGCATAATTCTATGTGTGGTCCGTACTTTGAGATTGACTGGTCAGGTTGGCTTTCTGCGGTCGCATAAAAGTGAGATGCGACCGCACTTCCTCTAATTGTGCGGACCGCACATTTCTGAGTGCGCCCGCACTCTTGCTCTTGGACTGGATCTGGGCTTCATTCTGCGGACCGTACATTTATGAGTGCGGCCGCATTTTGGCATCACGCGGCCGCACAATAATAGTGCGGTCCGCATATATTCAAGCTCGCAAACTACAAGTCTCTGAATCTTGTCTTCTGTGGCCACACAATAATTGTGTGGTCCGCACTCTGTGAAGAAATTCTATCAGTGCGTCTTTAGAGTTTGCGGTCGCATACAGTATTGTGCGGTCCGCACTGTGGCCCATTTTGCCTTGTTTTGGTTCTTGTCCAATTTTACTCTTTTTTGAGTTGATTTTCACTTCTTTGGCTCGTTTCCCAACAACAAAGCACATTTCATTAGTTCTCGGGAATACTTTTAAGCATTTTTGAGCTAAAACATAAGTAAAAGAGAGCAAATAAGCGGTCAAAATCCCTACTTATCAACTCCCCCAAAACTTAAGCTTTTGCTTGTCCTCAAGCAATTAAGGCAATTTCCTACCTCCACTAGAAAATGACTATTTTAGCTGGCCTAAGTTGAATCAAACACAAATCAATTGGGACCAACAATTACCCACACGCTCATGAATCATTAACAAGCATATGATTTGAATGTTAAGCACAAATGGTCTAATGTGACGCTTGCGCATCAAGGGTTGACTTTGTTTATTAAGGAAGCTCGCACTTTCATGCAGGTTACTGTGGATCCCAAAATCCTCCTCCTATACTCTCCGGAAGCTCATCTTACTCACGAATGTAGAATTCAATTCAATGACTCGAGAAAGATTCGCTCATCACTCTCAAAAGAATGTCACAAGCCCGGCTCTAAGTACCATATGCTTGCCCCTCATGTAAATCACCACTAATGTAAGCTTGCTCAGCTTGAAATCACGTAGGTATTGTTGGCATGTAATGAAGGCTTTTGGACTAAGGAGGGAAATATCGAAATAGAATTGGTTCATCTTTCCTTTAGCACTTCATATTCTCTTTTTGGCTCTTACTTTGCCGACTCTTTGAGTCATTTGCTTTTCCCTTAGGGGATTAGAGAGACTTGATATCACTCTTTCTTTGTCATGCTATTCATGCTTTCCTTCTTTGTTTTCTCCATGCTTTGAACTTTTGCTTTCTTTTGCATCTTTTCAACCCTTTCACATTATTCACTTTCTTTTTATGTTTTTCTTTTGTTCTTCCTTTTTTTTTTCTTTGCCTTTCCTCTTCTTCATTTCTTTTCTCTTTCTGTGCCTTGAAACCATCTTTAAACTCCTCGTCTCTCCCCCAAACTTATGTTTTTTCCATTTGAATCACATGAGTACTAAAGAAAGTTCGAGTGCCAAGAGAGAGTCACAATAAAATGGGTAAATGCTTGTAATGTGAATATCGAATAAAAAGGCTTTAGGCTCTAAAGGGTTTACTAAGGATGATATCATTGGTGGGCCATGGAAGGTTTCTAAATGGGTCAAGAAAAGCCTACAATCACTTCTCAAGCCAGGCTAACTTAGAATTTCGCCTAGAAACACATTCGGGGCAAGTCTAGACCACTCGGACGGGTACTTGGACTTGTAACAAAATACTTCACCTCTAACACAACCGGATTGTCTAAGAGAATAGAGTCGAGGGCCCACAACAACCGCATTCAAGATTGAAAATCGCTAATGGTTCAACTAAACCATCCGATGATTGCCTAAGTCAACACAAGAGTCACAAGGTCACTAACTAGGGCTATTTCTTTACAAAAACTTATTTTTAACCATAAGCGCGTAGTTAAGTGTGCTGGTGCCAAGTGAAGCATGCTTGACCCTTATTTATTCATTAATACTACTTGTTTCTACCTAATTATCTAAAGCTGATTCGATCCCTTAAGAAGGTTGTCACGCCATCCATCGTTGGGAAGAGCCACCCGATTCACACAAGACCCACCTTTGGAACGAACTGTAGCATTAAGAAAACCAAAGACTTATTGTTCACTAAAACATAAAAATAAGCTACCAAATCAAAAGAAGCTAATAAAGTAACTAAGAAGCTATACTATTAAGAAAACAAAATGAAGAATCTATGAAATTAACTACTGAAAGTAAGGCAAATGAATAAACAAACTGAGGGGAATAGAATATGTACAAGAGGGATGAATATATACATTATGAGGGAGAAAATAAAAATAAAAGAAAAAGAGTATTAAAGTTATTACAGGCCCAAAAGTAATCAAATGTCATCACAGTCATCCAAAATAAACCAAAACAGGCCACCCCCAGAATAAGAACAAGCATTGTCCTCAATGCTTAGAAAAATCAAAACAAAAGACGGTAGAGAGTAAAGAAAACTCCCTATGTGGTCTCAGGGTGACTGGCAGCATCACCACCCTCAGTCTCCTCCATATGTATCTCATCATCACCGGGTTGAGGGACAATAGGGTTGGTGAGCATCTGAAGCATCTCCTCAGCAGTGAGGGCAGTGAGATCTGGCTAGTCAGACTGGCCAGTTGGTGCCTCTGCTGATGGTGCCTCTGCTGATGGTGCCTCTGCTGATGGTGCTGCTGGGTCAGCTGGTACTAATGGATCTGTCTCCATCAGTAGGTCAAAAGGCAAATCACCTGCTGCTGCTATCTTTGTCACCTCCTTTCTCCAACTCTCCACTGCTTTCTTTGAAGCCTGGGATTTCCTCATCTTCTTCACCTGCTTGATCAACTCCTCAATAGCACCCCTGCGAGCCACCAATGTATCCATAATAGTCTTCTGGTTGTCCAGAATCTTCTTCAATATTTCATCCACTGATGGAGGGACCTGTAGTACTGCTGGGGTAGAGGACTGTGCTTCAACAGTACTGGATATGTCAGACAACTGAGAAGGGGTTGTCTGCATCCAGTTGTTGAGGCTCGCCAAAGTTTAGGAGACTCGTAGCATAGTGAGAGGATAAGTGGATGAGGCTGGCACTGGTACTGCAACTGATGGCCTAGAAGATGAAGGTGGTGGCATGGCGGCTCTCCCAGTTGAAGGCTCAGCTATTGTGGAAGGCATGGGAGCTGTTGATGGCTCAACAGCAACCTTGGAACCCACTACCGATGGTTCATCAGACTGACTAACGGTGGTAGTGACCTTACCCTTGAACATTGGGTTGTCAGCATCCTACATGTGGTACCATGAGAAAGGCTTCTTGGAATTTACTTTTGTGTCATATGGCCTCGGCTCCACCTTGGCATTATTGAAATACTCTGTGAGGGTGTTTGGATAAGGGTAGGACTTTTCACTTTTTCGGACAGCCAATATGATGTTGGTTGTCATGATGGCACCCACATTGATCAGGTACCCCACCATAATAGAAGCCATCAGAACTGCCCGGGGAAGTGGGAGGTTGTTCTCATTCAAACTCGGATCAATCCGGCTACACACAAAGGTCTGCCACCCTTTAGCTTCAAAATTGAGGGTGGCCCGGAGGATAGGAACTCCTGTTCTAATCCATGGTGGTGGTGGTCCTCGGGCGGCCAAAATCTCAGCTAGCCAAGGGCGAGCTGCATACCTAGAGCCAACTTCTCTAGGTACTGGACTGCCTCCACTTCTTCAAATCCCACATAAGTATTCAAAGAGCAGGCATCAAAGCGGACTTTCAAATTTCTCACCTTTGTCAGTTTTGTCCCATTCTTGATGTGAGCCACATTGGTGTAGATCTCCCTGACCAAGTGCTCATTCGCATCGATGACACTGTGGGTGAACCACTTCCACCCCTTGCGCTCCTGAAACTATCTAAGGACATTTGGATTATGAATATCCAAATCCTTCATTCAGAATTGTCGCTCAAGTGTGAGCGATCTCTGGGGCCACAATATTCGGAACCTGTTGAAGGCTGTCAAGCTCACGAACCGATCCTCCCATATTTCCTTTTTCTTCGAACTCTCAAGGCCTCCCACTTGAGTGTCCCCCCTCTACCATCATCTGGGACATCATCATCATCGACATCAATAGCTACTGGTGCCAGAGGGATAGGTGTAGAGGAGGGCTCAGAACCCTGGCTTCCCGCATCAAAACCCCTAGGAGAACTAGATGTAGGTTCGTTGCGCAATTGATAACGACCAGTGGGTTTGGATGGTTGGGACTGAGTCTCAGGTTGGACCTCCATTTAATAACCCTCGGAGGCTTCCCTGGATGGGGCATAGGAACGGGATTCTGAGGGCTATGTGGCCCTTCCTCTCCCGGTGGTCGGCTTTTTAGCAATAGGCTGCGATTGCACTCCCAGAGGGTGAGTGCCTTTTCCTCTATCTCGGGAGGATTCAACTCTCCCTTTTAATGTATTGCCTCTACCACGTGATCTAACCATTGTCTACAATACAAGGTACAGTTGAGTTCAAAACAATTCAAACATTTGCAGAACAATTGCAGCATAACACTCATCAAAGGAGGCAGTGCGAACCACACAATTCTGAGTGCGGCCGCAGACTGTCTAGTGCGGACCGTACAATTTTGAAGTACGGTCGCACACCCTCAAGTGCGGACCACATAATTGTGAGTGCGGCCGCACATCCTGAACAGATAGCATAATTTTGAGTGTGGCCGCGCATCCTGAAGTGCGGAATACACAATTTTGAGTGCGGCCGCACAAGTCCAAAACAGAGATACTGATTCTCTGAAGTTCAAAAGTGCGGTCGTACACATTTTTATACGGCCGCACAATATTTTTGTGGACCGCACAATTTTGAGTGCGGTCCGCACTTTTCAAGCACAATATTTGCCCTAATCAAGTGGTCTGCGGACCGCAGAAATTTGTGTGCGGACGCACAATTTGAACATTTACAACAGTAAAGTTAGGGTTCATGCAATTTTTCATAATTTAGACATCGCATGCACAAATTAACATGATTAATGGTCTACCCAGTCCCTAATGAACATATATGAAACTACCCACATGAGTTTTAAGCACATATTAAGCATATTTGACATTTTTAGGCCTAAAAATAACTAAACTAATCAAATAAAACAAAAACAAAAATTAAGAAAAATGGACCAAAATCTAACATGGATTGAACATATCAGTAATGAATGATACAAGTGAGAAACTAACTTGATGAACTGGGTGTGATTTGTGAACTATTTTGTGATGTACAACATTTTCTTAGGGCTTGGGAATTCAGAGAGCGTAAAGTATGAATAGTGTTGAAAAGGCCTATTTATAGTTTGACCAAGTGGGTCAAAATGTTAGCTGAGTGCGGCCGCACAATTTTGAGTGCGGTCCGCACTCTTTACCTGCTCTTTGAACTGAACTTCTGCGGTCCGCACAAAAGTGAGTGCAGCCGCATAAATTTGTGTGGTCCGCACAATTTTGTGTGCGGCCGCATTTTGGCCAATTTCTGGAAATCCAAACTTCAGAGAGTTCATATTTTTGGGTCTCTAGTTGTACGGCCGCACAAAGAATTGTGCGGCCGAAGAGCCTTCTCTGCGATTGCAATCATTTTCGTGTGGTCCGTACAATTTTGGTGCGGTCTGCATAATTTCAACACTTGGCCAATTATTTCACTTATAGTCCTTGCGATGCACACTCATTCCTGCAATTCACTTCAAAACTAGTTAGCTCAATATAAAACCTATCTAAAAGGGAAAAAATAAAAAAATGAAAAGAAACATGGGTTGCCTCCCAAGAAGCGCCTAATTTAATGTCGCAGCACGACGCAAGTTACCATCAATCACTTGAAATGAATCAACGCCACAACGTGGCCATCATCAACCTTGCCAAGATAATGTTTCACCCGGTGACCATTGACTCTAAACACTTCATCATTCTTGTTTTTCACGTCTAATGCACCAAAGGGTGTCACATGCACAACCTCAAATGGACCACTCCTCTTGGACATCAACTTTCCCGGAAACATCCACAACCGAGAATTGAACAATAGCACAAGATTGCCTTCTTTGAACTCCTTGTTCCGGATGTACTTGTCATGGAGGTACTTCATCTTGTCCTTGTACAAGGACGAACTTGAATATGCATGGAATCGGAATTCATCAAGCCCATTCAATTGTGCCACCCTTAAGTTGGCTGCGACATCCCATTCAAGATTAAGCTTCTTCAATGACCACATATCCTTGTGCTCAAGTTCCACCAGTAGGTGACAAGCTTTCCCGAACACTAGCCGATATGGAGACATACCAATCGGTGTTTTGTAAGCCGTCCTATAAGCCTAAAGAGCATCATCAAGTTTCTTTGACCAATCCGTCTGGTTGGCATTCACGGTCTTTGACAAAATACTCTTGATCTCCCGGTTGGAAACTTCAACTTGCCCTCTTGCTTGAGGATGATAGGGGGTCGACACTTTGTGAGTAACACCATACTTTATAAGTAAGGTATCAAAAACTTTGTTGCAAAAGTCCGATCCCCCATCACTAATAATGGCCCTTGGAGTACCAAACCTTGTGAAGATGTTCTTTTTCAAAAATGCCACCACACTCCGAGCTTCATTGTTGGGCAAGGCCACGGCTTCAACCCACTTTGACACATAATCCACATCTATCAATATGTGAGTGTTCCCACAAGATCTCACAAACAGACCCATGAAATCAATGCCCCACATATAAAAAATGTCAATCTCCAAGATGGTGGTGAGGGGCATCTCATTTTTCTTAGAAATCCCACCGGCCCTTTGCATTCATCACAACGCTTGACGAGATCGCTAGCGTCCTTGTAAAGAGTAGGCCAATATAATCCACAACTCAACACTCTTTTGCCGTTCTAGCTCCACCATGGTGACCACCATATGGCGAAGAGTGGCAAGCCTCAATAATTTCCATTTGTTCCTCCTCTGGTACACATCGTCGAATCACACCATCGGTACAAATCCGGAAGAGATAAGGCTCATCCCAATAATAGTCAAGGCAATCCCGTTTGAGCTTCTTCCTTTGGTTTGAAGAGAACTCATTCGGTACAATGCCACTCACAAGATAATTGGCTAAGTCGGCTAACCATGGTATCCCGGTCATAGAAATGGCTAGGAGTTGCTCGTCGGGAAATGAATCATTTATCTCAAGGACATTATATGGCCTCCCCTCCTCCTCCAAACGAGACAAGTGGTCCGCAACTTGATTTTCACTACCTTTGCGGTCTTGAATCTCTAGATCAAACTCTTGCAAAAGAAGCACCCACTGCATTAGTCTTGCTTTAGAATCTTTCTTGCTCATCAAATATCGAAGCGCCGCATGGTCGGTGTGAACAATCACCTTTGTACCCATCAAGTACGGGCAAAACTTCTCCATAGCAAAAACAATAGCAAAGAGCTCTTTTTCGGTCACTGTGTAGTTGACTTGGGAATCATTCATGGTCTTACTAGCATAGTAGACCGGATGGAAGATTTTGTTGATACGTTTCCCTAACACCGCTCCAACCGCCACATCACTTGCATCACACATGAGCTCAAAAGGTAAGCTCCAATCCGGTGCGGTGATAATAGGAGTAGTAGTCAACTTAAACTTGAGCAATTCGAATGCCTTCATACAATCTTTGTTGAAATGGAACTTGGCATCCTTCTCCAAACGTTTTCACAAGGGGTTTACCACCTTAGAAAAGTCCTTGATGAATCGGCGATAGAACCCCGCATGACCCAAAAAGCTCCTCACTCCCTTCACGGATGTAGGGGGAGGGAGTTTGGAGATCACCTCAATTTTAGCCTTATAGACCTCAATACCATGCTTTAAAATTTTGTGCTCAGGACTATGCCTTCCTCGACGATGAAGTGATATTTCTCCCAATTCAAAACCAAGTTTGTTTCCTCACATCTTGCCAATACCTTGTCCAAGTTATCCAAGCACTCATCAAAAGAATTCCCCACCACGGAAAAGTCATCCATGAAGACCTCAAGAAAATCCTCCACCATATCGGTGAAGATGGCCATCATACACTGTTGAAAAGTTGACGGTGCATTGCATAACCCAAATGGCATCCGCGAGAATGCAAAAGTACCATAGGGAAAAGTGAAAGTAGTCTTCTCTAGGTCCTCAGGAGCAATAAAAATTTGATTGTAGCCGGAGTATCCATCAAGGAAACAATAAAAATCACGTTCAACCAACCGATCAAGCATTTGATCAAGAAATGGAAGTGGAAAATGATCTTTTCGAGTGACTTTGTTGATCTTCCTATAGTCCATGCAAACTCTCCACCCGTTGACCGTCCTTGTGGGGATCAACTCGTTCTTGTCATTTGTTACCATAGTCATGCCCCCTTTCTTTGGGACACATTGCACCAGAGAGGTCCATGAACTATCATAAATAGGGTAAACAACCCCGGCATCCAACCATTTAATGATCTCCTTCTTCACTACCTCTTGCATTGATTCATTTAATCTTATTTGATGTTCAACGGAGGACTTGGCGTCCTCCTCCAAAATAATCTTGTGCATGCAAAAGACGGGGCTTATACCCCGAATATCTGCCAATGTCCATCCTATAGCTTTCTTCCTCTTTTGGAGCACCTCCAAAGTAGAATCTACCTGCACGTTAGTCAAGCAAGTGGAAAGAATAACATGTAAAGTAGAACATAGGCCAAGAAACTCATACCTGAGATGTTAAGGCAAAGGCTTTAACTCTAAAGTGGGAGGCTCCTCGATTGAGGGCTTTATTCGAGGAGTCTTCCGGTTCTCAAGATCTAAGGACAATATTAGGGGTTCATAGGTGTACGACCCCATTCCTTGAAAAGCATTTACACATTCCACAAAGCCTTCCTTCTCATCATTATCACGATTAAGCAATACGGCTTCCAAGGTATCATAAACATTCATCACGGTACTGGCATCATCAACAATCACTTCGGTCACTAAGTCCACAAATGAACAAACTTCATTGCTATTCGGTTGTCTCATAGATTTGCACACATGGAAAACTACCTTTTCATCGCCCACCCGGAAAGTGAGCTCTTACCGGCTTCCACATCAACAAGAGCCTTTCCCGTAGCAAGGAAAGGTCTACCCAAGATAATAGGCACCTTATAGTAAACCTCACAATCAAGAATCACTAAGTCCGCTGGAAGGATGAACTTATCAACACGAACCAACACATCATCAATAATACCCAATGATCTCTTCATAGTCCGATCCTCCATTTGCAACCTCATAGATGTGGGTCTTGGTTGCCCAATTCCCAAAGTTTTGAACACCAAGTGTGGCATCAAGTTGATACTTGCCCCTAAATCACATAGAGCTTTGGCAAAGTTGGCACTCCCAATAGTGCAAGGGATTATGAAAGCGTCGGGATCTTCCAATTTCGGAGCCATTGAGTGCACAAAAACACTCACTTGATTTGTCATCTTGATAGTCTCACAATTCATTGATATTTTATTTGTCACCAAATCCTTCATGAACTTTGCATAACCGGGCATTTGTTCCAACGCCTCAACCAACGGCACATTAATGGATAAATCTTCATCATGTCAATAAACTTCTTGAATTGGTTCTCACTATTTTGTTTGGCGAGCCTTTGAGGGTATGTAGGAGGAGGCCTTGGTATTGGTGCCTTGGCTTTTGGCACTACCGGTTCCGGTTTGTCAATCACGTGCTTCCTAGACTGGTTCACTTATTCTTGGGTCTTCTCCACACTTTCGTAAATATCAATCCTTACTTCTTCATTAGTTTGAACCACATTGCTTAGAGTCTCATCTTCTTGAACCAACACATCATCATCCACAATTCTTCTTTGAGTTGAGGTGGTTGCATTTCCACCTCTTCCACTCCTTATGGTTACGGCCATGGCATGTCCCGTGTTGTTCACACCCTTCGGGTTCACCACCATATCACTAGGTAGTGCCCCCTTAGGACGAGTGTTTAAAGCTTGCGAGATTTGCCCCAATTGAACTTCCAAATTGCGGATTGAAGTGTTGTGGGAGGCTAATTGAGCATCGGAGTCGGTATTTTTCTCCATCATTTGTTTGAACATATTTTCAATCCGTCCCATTTCATTGTTGGAAGAACTAGGACCTTGAGACGAATAAGGATGCGGGTTGCTTGGTTGTGGATACATCGGGGGCCTTTGAAATCCCTATCCCCAATTCCCTTGGTTATTATTATTCCAACCCCCTTGGTTGTTGCCACCCCAATTGCCTTGATTATTGCCTCCCCAATTGCCTTGGTTCCCTTGATTATTCCAATTTCCTTGATTATTGTTATTCCCCCAATTACCTTGATTGTTGTTACCACCACTCCAATTGCCTTGGTGACCTTGATTATTCCAATTTCCTTTATTTCCTTGTGATCGCCATCATTGTTGATGTTGGCCTTGAGCATTATTTCTTTGGCCTTAATAATTGTTGACATATTGCACTTCTTCTTCTTACTCATTGTACGAATCACCTTAGTCATACCCACTATCATATTGCATAAATTGTTCCGGACGGTTTTGCACTTGTTGACCTTTTTGCCATCTCTTGTTCATCATCATATTCACACCTTTCATCGCATTCACTTGCTTCGACCCTTGAACTTGTTGAAGCTGAGCTTTGGCCAATTGATTCATTGTGGTCGTCAACTCGGCAATAGCTTGCCGATGATCATGTAGTTCCTTGTGTAGGTGAATGATATTTGGGTCACCTTGAGGAACATTGGATCTACTTTGCCATGCCGATGAAGTATCCGCTATTTCATCCAAGGTTTCACACGCTTCGGCATATGGCATGGTCATGAAGTTCCCACCGATGAGTTGATTTACCACATATTGATTTGTCATATTGATCCCCTGTAGAAGGTTTGTTGGATCATGGCCTCAATCATATCATTATCCGGGCACTCTTTAACCATGGTACAATATCTTTCCCAATTCTCGTGCAATGGCTCATTAGGTTCTTGCTTGAATGCTAGAATCTCATCCCGAAGTGTAGCCATATGCCCCAGAGAGAAGAATTTGGCAATGAATTTTCCGCCAACCCATCCCATGTATGGATGGAATGATTGGGCAATCTCTCTAACCAGTCCAATGCCTTTCCCCGTAGAGAAAAGGGAAATAGCCTCAACCGCAGCGCATCCTCGGAAATATTGGTTTGTTTGCTCCCCCAAAAAGTATCCACGAACCCTTTGATATGCTTGTAAGCATTTTGACTCGGAGCCCCGGTGAAAAATTCCCGTTGCTCAAGCAGTGTAACCATCACATTGGTGATTTGGAAGTTGCCCGCCCTAATGCGGGGCGGGACTATGGCACTTGCATAACCCTTATTCAGCAACACCCAATGTGCAGCCACTCTTGGTGTGGAGGAAGGGAGGGTTGGGAATGTTGTCATGAAGCAGTCGGCCTCGCCTATTTGCTTGAGGTTCGGGATGAACCACATCACCTTGATCATCATCCACTTCCTCCCCCAATGGAAACTTCCAGATAGGCTCATTGTTGAGAGCCATTCTTGTACATATAATCAATTCAAAAATGAAATTAGTGACTCAGAAGGAAAATAAGACAAATCACACACAAACCTAGATATATAGCTAAATCCATTTAGCTCCCCGGCAACGGCGCCAAAAATTGATATCGCCCAAACTCAGAACACCAATTTAGGTTGCGAGGCGGTCGATGCAATAATAAAAACCCAACTCGAGTCGGGGTCGATTCCACAGGGAGCTTGATATGGGATTAGGTATATACCTAGTGTGAATATATGACGTGCCTAAGATTACACTTCCACATTTTCAATTGTTGTTTCTACTTCTACTTTTACGCTAATGCTTGTAATTGTAAAGCTAAGAGACAATGTTTTTGGTTTTGGTTGTTTTTCAAGTTATAAAAGATCTAGGGTTGCGACTTTCGCCTAGTTGATTACCTAATGGATTTAGAGCTTTAGGGCAAGTTTGGTTGATCGGGATACAATATAGCAATCATACGCAATTACTCACTCTATACCTCTCGGTAGTTGGAGTGATTTTGCTCAATTTGGCTTTTTCAAGTCCAAATGGGTATCTCACAAAACAAGTGATAAATGCTCAATTCGTGTCTTAATATCTCTAGATTCGACCCTTTAATTGGGGCTATCAATTTCTTGAGTTCACCTCAATTCCTTGTTAACCAAGTTTTCCTAGACGTAGTCTCACTTTATCAAGTATATACTAAGTCAATTAGGCATCAATCAATGTTTGCAACCATAAATTCTCAAATTCAAGCAAGAACTAGGCTAAATATCATAAACCCAATCATAAATAAGCCCAAAATCAATCACCCATAAAGTACCCATACTAGGGTTGGGTCATAACCCTAGCTAAGGGTTTAGCTACTCATGGAAAATGAAGAAATTAAAGAAGAAACTAAGATAAAATGCATAATAATTGATTAAGGAAAGAAAATCAAATGTTTAAATGTTAAACTAGTACAAAGTTACCCAATACAGTAAATAACGACTCTAAGTGTTCAGGTGCGCCAAACATAACCTAAAAATGACAAAAAGATTTATTTATACCAGGCTAAAAATATATGATAAAATTGCCCCTGCGAAGGTTGTGCGGCCGTACAATTCTGTGTGCGGTCCACACTTTGAGACTAACTGGTCAGGTTGGCTTTCTGCGGTCGCGTAAAAGTGAGATGCGGCCGCACTTCCTCTAATTGTGCGGACCACACATTTCTGAGTGCGGCCACACTCTTGCTCTTGGACTGGATCTGGGCTTCATTCTGCGGACCGCACATTTATGAGTGCGACTGTATTTTGGCATCCTGCGGCCGCACAATAATAGTGCGATCTTCAGATCTTCAAGCTCCCAAACTACAAGTCTCTGAATCTAGTCCTTTGCGGCCGCACAATAATTGTGCGGTCCGCACTCTGTGAAGAACTTCTATTAGTCCATCTTCAGAGTTTACGGTCGCACACAGTATTATGCGGTCCGCACTATAGCCCTTTTTGCCTTGTTTTGGTTCTTCCAATTTTGCTCTTTTTTGAGTTGATGTTCACTTCTTTGGCTCGTTTCCCAATATTCCTGCAAGAAAGCACATCTCATTAGTTTTCGGGAATACCTTTAAGCATTTTTGAGCTAAAACGTAAGTAAAAGAGAGCAAATAAGCAGTCAAAATCCCTACTTATCACCCAACTTCATTTCGGGGTCCTGTATCTCTTGTTCCATGTACATAGTGTTGTGAGGTATAGTCAGGGCCTTGTTGTCGGCACTGTCATAGCACTCTTTTGTTTCTGTTAGAGGCTCCGTAGACAGAGTATGGGTTGTATTTATTTTTTGGGAAGGTTAAACTAAAAATGTTGTAATCGTACCATTTGTTCCACTCTAACTATGATTATACAATGTACTGTTTTGGAGGTAATCACATGGCCTCTTACTGTCTAATTAATGAAATGTATTCTTCTCTTTATTTATGGGTGAGTTGGGTAGACGGCACTATGCAGGCTTTCTCGACCGAGGTAACTCTGTTGAGCACCGGCACACTCCCCGAGGTTGGGGCGTGACATTCAGGCCTTGGCCAATCAGTTCATGAGATTCGAAGTTTCAGAGCCTAGTCAGGTTCTAGCTTGTGTGGTTTCTCGTCATCCTTATATGATCGCGTAAGAGAGCGTTAGTATAATGATCCCCATTTACTTGTACTTAAGGGCACATTTTAGCACGGTGATGTTAAGGAGGTTACTATTGGGGATGATGCGGTGTTGAGGATGTAGGGTCGGATCTGTGTACCCAATATAGATGGGATATGTGAGTTGATTCTGTAGGAGGCCAATAGTTCGCGATATTCCATTCATCCGGGTGCCGTAAAGATGTATCAGCATTTGAAGCAGCACTATTGATGGAAGATGATGAAGAAGGATATAGTGGGGTTTGTATCTTGGTGCCTAAATTGTGAGCAGGCGAAGTACGAGCATCAGAGACCGGGCGGATTGCTTCAGAGGCTTGAGATTCTGGAGTGGAAATGTGAGCATATCACCATGGACTTTGTAGTTGGGCTCCCACGGACTTCGAGGAAGTTTGATGCTATTTGGGTGATTATGGATCGGTTGACCAAGTCCGCGCACTTCATTCCAGTTGGGACCGTTTATTCTTCAAAGTGGTTAGCTGAGATCTACATCCGCAAGATTGTTCGCCTTCACGGTGTGCCAGTATCCATCATTTCAGATTAGGGCATCAGTTTACATTGCAGTTTTGGATAGCAGTGCACCGAGAGTTGGGCACACGGGTTGAGTTGAGTACAATATTCCCCTCAGATGGATGGACAGTCTGAGTGCACTATTAAGATATTGGAGGATATGCTATGTGCTTGTGTCATGGACTTTGGGGGTTCTAGGGATCAGTTTATGCTGCTTGCCGAGCTTATGCCGCTTGCCGAGTTTGCCTACAACAACAACTACTAATCGAGCATTCAAATTGCTCCATATGAGGATTTGTATGGGACGCGGTGTCGGTCTTCGGTGGGTTGGTTTGAGCCGAGTGAGGCTAGGCTATTGGGTACTGACTTAGTTCAGGATGCTTTGGACAAGGTTAGATTGATTCAGGATCGGCTCCGCACGGCGTAACCTAGATAGAAAGTTACAGTGACCGGAAGGTTCTTGATGCTGCTTACATGGTGGGGGAGAATGTACTACTCAGAGTTTCACCCATGAAGGGTGTTATGAGGTCTGGGAAGAAGGGAAAGTTGAGTCCTCGGTACATTGGCCTATTTGAGGTGCTTGAGAGGATTGGAGAGGTGGCTTATAGGCTTGGATTTCCGCCTAGTATGTCGAGTGTTCATCCAGTATTTCATGTTTTCATACTTCGGAAGTATGTAGGCAATCCGTCTCATGTTTTTGTCTTCAGCACGGTTAAGTTGGATGGTGATTTGACTTACGATATGGAGCCAGTGGCCATTTTGGATCGACAGGTTCGAAAGTTGAGGTCAAAGAATATAGCTTCGGTGAAGGTGCAGTGGAGAGGTCATCCAAGCAAGGAGGCTTCTTGGGAGACTGAGCAGGAGATGCGGAGTAGATATTAATGCCTACTTGAGACTCCGGGTATGATTCTAGACCCGTTCGAGGATGAACTTTGTTTAAGAGGGGGAAGATGTAACGACCCGACCGGTTGTTTTGAGTGTTATAGCCTCATTTTCCCATTTTCTGCTTATTTTATGCTCAATTGTTATTATATGACTTACCGGGGTGGTTGGTTTGGTTCTGAGGATGTTTCGGAATGAATTGGGACACTTGGTCCCAAGGTTGGAAGTCTAAGTTGAAAGAGTTGACTTATGTATAAATGGCTTCGGAATGTAAGTTTTGATAGTTACAATAGCTCTGTAGGGTGATTTTGGACTTATAAGTGTGTTCTGATAGTGATTTGGAGGTCCGTAGGTGATTTTGGCTTGAAATGACGAAAGATGGAAAAATGGAAGTTTGGAGAGTTAAGATGTTTGACCGAGAGTTGACTTTGTGGTTACCGGACTCGGATTTCTGTTCCGGAAGTTGGAATAGGTCTGTTGTGTCATTTATGACTTGTGTGCAAAATCTATGGTCAATCGGAGTTGATTTGGTAGGTTTCGGTATCGAATGTAGATGTGAGAAGTTTATAAGTTCATTAGGCTTGAATTGGGGTGCGATTAGTGTTTTTGATGTTGTTTGATGTGATTTGATGCCTCGACTAAGTTCGTATCATGTTTTAGGACTTGCGGTTATGTTTGGTTGAGGTCCTGGAGGCCTCGGGTGGATTCTCATGTGATCGCACATGTGAGGGGATTAGCCGTAAGTGCGACGCCGCAGGTGCAGTTGAAGTGGCGCAGAAGCAGAGCTGGGGCTGGCCTGGGGTGTGTTGCAGGTACGAGAAATCTTCCGCATCTGCGAGCCCGCAGACGAACAACGCTCCGCAGATGCGGAGAATGGGTTAGTGAAGCTGGCTTCGCAGAAGAGGACGACTGGGCGCAGAAGCGCTTTCGCAGGTGCGGATCTTGGAGCGCAGGTGCGGATCTTGGAGCGCAGGTGCGAACCTTGTGGACTTAAGTGAATTCCGCAGAAGCGGGGTTTTTATAGCAAAAGTGATTCCATAGGTGCGGAGTTTGGGGCCGTCGAAGCGAAAGGACCTGGGGCAGTGTTTAAATTCAAGGGTTCCGAAATTTTTTTATCATTTTGGACTTTGCAAGCTGGGATTCAGGCGATTTTTGAGAGGGGTTTTGAGTGATTTCTCCCACCAAGTTTATGTGTTTTTAAGGTAAAAATTTGGGAGTTTTGGGCTAGGGATTGGAGACTAAAATTTAGGGATTTGAGTGACGATTTAGTTGAGGAATTTGGTAAATTTGGTATGGTTGGACTTGTGGTTGAATAGGTGTTTAGATTTTGTAACTTTTGTTGGATTCCAAGAAGTGGGCCCGGGGTTAACGTTTTGAGTTGACTTTTTGACTTTTGATTAAGAACTTAGTATTTTCATATAGAATTGATTCCTATAGGTTGTGTTGATCGTATCGTGTTGTTGTGGCTAGATTTGAGGTGTTTGGTGGCCGATTCGCGAGGCACGAGCTTGTTAGAGTAGAGATTTGTACGGTTTGAGGTAAGTAACACTTCTAAACTTGGTTTTGAGGGTACAAATCCCTCAATTGCGTGTTACGTGATTGGTGTTGAGGTGATGCACATGCTGAGTGATGGGCGTATGTGTGTGCACCGTAGAAATTGTGATCCGGTTGGTTCTATGGTACAGTGTAGTCATCAGACCTTGTAGCCATTCATGTGATCTCTATATGTTAGATAATTGAGCTACCAATTTATGTTAGAAATCATGTTACACTATATGTTATCATGTTGAGACCCACTGTGGTCTTTTCGGCTGTTGAATTATTTTCTTAGATGACAATTTTGTACTTAGTCACATCCATTATCTGCATATCATATCTCAGTCTCTGTCACTATTATTAGTGTGTTATATATCATTATTTGGGCTAATTGGCATGAGATTTGTGAGCCAAGAGACTGAAAATATTGATGACTGAGTTGGGGCCGAGAGCCGTATGTGAGTGAGATATGTGTATCGGGTTGCACGACGTACCGGGCCTTATAGCTATATATGGATTGAGTTACATGCCGTAACAGGCCTTATGGCTATATCTGGATCGGGTTGCACGCCGCAATAGGTCTTATGGCTATATGTGGATCAGGTTTTATGCCGCAACACGCCTTATGGCTATATGTGGATCGGGATGCATGTCGCAGCATCTCTTATGGGCCTTATTATTATTGATGGGATCGGACTACACACCGCAGCAGGCACCGTACAGTGCTGAGTGTGACGAGCGAGAATTGAGACAGTCAAATTGAGTGATCTGAGAGTATGAGTACGTGAGGTTTTCATTGTGTTGCATCACATACGGTATTCATATTGGCATATAGATATAGAGATGTCATATTCCTCATATCAGTCACACTTGGCATATTTTATCTGAGTTGAACTTAACTGTTAAACCTGAAAGCATATCTATATTTTCTGTACTGTGTACGAATAGATTATGGGTTTTCTTGGAGATATTATTGTCTTATTTCCTCTCATTTCTGTACTTTTAAACTCTGTATTTTGTACTATATTGGTTGAGTTCGTCACTGCTTTCAGCCCAAAGGTTAGACTTGTTACTTATTGAGTTGATTGTACTCACGCTACACCTTGTACCTCTTGTGCAGATTCAGGTATTTTCGGGCAAGTTTTTACCCATTCGGAGATCATCGAGGTAGTTTCTTTGGCGTCTACAAACCTTGACTCTTATCCTCTATCTCTTGGTTTTACTTATACTATTCTACCTTCCTAGACGGTGTTTCAGACTATGTTATTGTATAGATACTCATGTACTTAGTGACACCCGGATTTTGGAAAAATTGTAATCGAGTCGCAGTTGTTTATATTGATTATTTATGAGAGTTATTATTATTAAACTTGCTTCATCTTATTTTTAATATAAAAATGCCTAGTTTTATTGGAATTGCCGGCTTGCCTAGTTCTGTGATAGACGCCATCACGACATGTGGAGTTTGGGGTCGTGACATTTAGCTGTTATTTATGGTTTAAATAGTTTTAGATTGTATATTTTGTATAAAATGGAAATATTAATTAGAACAGACTATGAAGCTATAGTTAAATTTCATAAAAAGAAATGACAAAGGCAGTAGTAGAAGAAGATGGTTAAATTTTCTAGACACAATATCAATATATAATAAAGTTATATTTGAACACATTAAAGGAAAAGATAACACTTTAGCTGATGAATTGAGTAGATTAGTATCAAAACCAAGAAAATAACAATGTTATTCCTTCAAATGTCCAGCAAAGTGTCAAAGACCAGACTACATGGCTAGCAAGGGTAAGACACAGACAGACAAAGGTAAGATAGACCAAATTTCGCCTTCAGAAACATATTCGCAGACTTTATTAAAAAATATTCATTTTAGACCGCAGTCGTGTGCATATTCTTTATCTATAGAAAGAATTACTTTTGGGAAACAACAACTCATTTGCTTTCCAAAATCAAATATCTCTTTCAGACAAGAAAAACATACTATTTTAGATAAGCAGCAAAAATGTTTAGCAGATAATCTTTGGATTGCTTATAACAAAAATCCAAAAGATATAAAATATTTCATAGAATGCATGAATGCATTGTGTGAATATTTTACTGCGAGAAATACAGACAATAAAATTCAGTTTTATGTGGTTATACATGGAAAAACAAACGGAATTTTTAGAATATGGACAAAAGTAACAGACTCCATTAAAGATATGGAAAAACCTCTTTTTAAAGGTTTTAATACTTTTGTAGAAGCAGTAGATTATGCTAGAGGAATATTAGGGCCAAATTATTATGTTACACCATGTCTTAGACAATTCCAAAATCCAGATTCTATTCCTCAGTATAATATCCAGAAAGACACAGATCGGAAAATTATTTTTTGTGATCATTGTACAACTATGATAGAGAGTTTTAAAAGACTAAATCAGATTAAGATTTTAGAATCTAGAATTAATGCACTAAAGTTTGAACTTGCACATATTCGGAGTTCTCCATCTCCCTCAATAATGGATGAGACGGGTGTGTATTCCCTAATGAATACAGATAAACTCATTATATCAGGTCCAGATACAACTAGTCCGGTTCAAACGGTGGTCGGTAAAGACATATCAAATTCGTTAATGGTTGACACTTTACCAAAAAGTGTAAAACTAACTCCCGAAATTAAAGAAAAAAGAAGACTGCCATGATCTATTACTCAAGGAGAGACATCCAGAAGAAGACAAATAATTTCAAGAAAACATAATGCTGAAAAAATAGAAAATATCATTATGCAGAAATTAGAAAAATTCTTGACAAAAGATAAACACGTATTGGAAGGAGGACCACAGAAAGAAAAAGCAACCCCACAACATTCAGAAGAGGACAATACAGATAAAGTCTCGGATATAAGATATCACGAAAATAAAGATGATGACTCTCGAATGAGCTTTGATTCAGTAGCTCTGTATAATTTAGATACATAAAAAAGAAAAGAAAGGACGTAAAGATGAATAATAGTAAGAGAGAAAAGACATAAAGATAAAAATAGTAGCAATGAGAAGACATAAATGTGATGACTTGAAAAGAAGTGGAATGAAGAGATAGGAATGTCGAAAGGTCAAATCAATAATTGAAGAAAATGGAAAATAAAGAAGAAACTTTTATTAAGGCCATGTGATAATGGGGCCCAGTTGTAATGATCTGATCGGTCGTTTTGAACTTTAGTGCGTCGTTCGGCGATTTGAGGCCTTGAATAACTTCACTTCGGGTTATTATGACTTGTACGTGTGGTCGGAATTAAACTTCGAGAATTTCGGAGTTGATTTGTAAAGAAAATTTTAATTTCGGAAGTTTTAAGTTTGAAGAATTGGCTAAGATTTGACTTTTAAAGTAAACGACCTCAGAATCGGGATTTGAAGGTTTCAATAAGTTTGTATGATAATTTCGGACTTGGGCGTATGTTCAGGTCGAGTATCGGGTGGCCTGGGAGTATTTCGACGCTTATTATGGAAGGTTGACATTTTAAAGGTTTAAAAATTTCATAAGTTTGGTTTGAAGTGGATTTTTATGTTATCAATGTCCGTTTGGGGTTTCGAGTCTTGAAATAGCTTCGTTATGTCATTTATGACTCGGGTGCGAAATTTGAAGACATTCCGGATTGATTTGATATGTTTCGGCACGAGATATAAAATTTAGAAATTTGAAAATTATAAGTTTGATTCGAGGTGCGATTCATGATTTTGATGTGGTTTGACGTGGTTTAAGGGTTCGACTAAGTTCGTATTATATTTTGGGATGTGTTGGTATGTTTGGACGGGGTTCCGGCAGCCTTGGGTGAGAATCGGATTGAAAACGGATTGAGTTTGGGCTGGGGGAAATGTTGAAGTAGCTGGCATTTAGTGTAACCGCACCTGCAAGGTTTTGGCGTAGGTGCGGAGCCGCAGAAGTGGACAAGAGGATCGCAGGAACAGTTTTGGGCGAGCTGGGCAGTAGCATAGGTGCGCGACCATTTTCGCATCTGCAATGGCGTAGATGCGACGTCCTTGAGCGCAGAAGCGGAATGGCCGGGGAAGGCTGGGACCACAGATACGGTCGAGTTTCGCAGAAGTGGAACCGCACTTGCGCATGAGGAGCCGCATAAGTGCTGGAGGGGCCGCAGATGCGGAGTTTGAGGTGCCTGAATAGAGCCGCAAAAGCGGCTCATGTTCCGCAAATGCGAAAATATCGCTGGGCAGTGAGGTTTTTATAAAAAATAGGATTTGGCCAATTTTCACTTGGTTGGGGCGATTTTGGAGAGTTTCAAGGGGAGATTTTCATCAAGCAACACAAGGTAAGTGACTCCCACCTATTACAAGTTAAATACAAGGTTGTATATGGATTTAAACATGAAAATTAATAGAAATTTGAGATTTTTGGTAGAAAACCTAGAATTTGATATTTTTGAAATTTGACTACGAAATTGGACATGGAATTAGGAATAAATTATATATTTAAGTTTGTGGTGTTATAGGTAGAGTTTACCTTCGAAAATTTCTGAAATCGGGGCAAGTGGGCCAGATGGTTGACTTTGTTGGCTTTTGAGCGAAGCTGGAAATTACTATAAATTGTTAAATTATATGTGTTGGGATATATTTTGATTGGTTTGCACGTTATTTGACTAGTTTTGAAGAGGCGGGCATCGGTTTGAGGTGTTAGTGAGGCTTTGGAGCCGGTTATGGAACTTTGGAGCGAGGTAAGTATCCTGTCTTACTATGTGAGGGGGAAACTACTCCTAGGTGATGTATTTGTTATGTGCTACTTGTTGCGGGGGCTACATACGCACAAGGTAATGAGAGTCCGTGCGTAGCAGATTAATATTATGTTCGGGTAGACTTAGGTTCTCGCTATGCTATAACTGTACTATTTGAGTTATCTCTTGCCTATTAAATTTCTTTATTTTACATTACGACTTGAGACTAGACTTGTGTAGAGTGATAGACTTGCTATTGTAGAGATTCGGCGGGCTTCATGATTAGCTGCGAAATAATTATACTCCTCTTATGAATTTCTTCCGCGTTATGCGTTCTCATCGAAAGGTTTTCCTTAAAATTTACAACTCACACGTCTTCTCGTGGGTGGGGTCGAGGACCCGTCAAAGCTTATTATTCTAATGGGATCGGGCCGTTCGCCTCGGCAGGATAGATACATCTATGGTTCATGCTGTTCGACCCTCGACAATGCGCACATTATGATGGATCGGTCTGTACGCCTCAGCAGGATTATGTACTACACTCTCATGGGAGTGGGTCATTCGCCTCGGCAATAAAATATATGTATTTATGATTCGGCAATGTTATGATGGATCGGGTCATACGCCTCGGCATTTTTAAAAATTACTCTTATGAAATCTTGCGTAATAATTGGCAAGAAGCCAGCATATCTGTGAGCTTTTCCTGATTGAACTATGACGACCTATCTGGTAAGGTCCAAAATATATATACTCCGATTGAGGAGGTAACTACTAGCTAGGAGTTTGAGTTATTGCTGAGAGGAGGAGTGTGCCACGTATTATACTTGTTATTTCGCTTATTTACTCTAACTTATACCTGTTTACTTTCATTGTATCTGTCTTATTGGACCACTAGTAAGTGTTGATGTCGACCCCTCGTCACTACGTCTCTGGAGTTAGGCTAGATACTTACTGGGTACGCGTTGATTTACGTACTCATGCTACACTTGCTGCATTTTTTGTGTAGTTACATTAATGTTTGGTGGTCTTTTGGGCATTGAGGTGCGGCTACTGCAGGGACTTTACCGTGAGCTGCATTTCATGTTATGATCTGCAGCCTGCAGAGTCTCCATCAGAGTTATTTATATTCTCCTGTGTAATTTATATTCCAGATAGATGTTGTATTTTATTATATTTCCTAGTTCATGCTCATGCACTAGTGACACCGGATTTTGGGGGTTCCTACGGGTTGTTCATTATTGCAGTTCGTGTAAATATTACCCTTTACCCTGTAAATTCTATTTCATACTATTTAATTAATAAAAATTATGATTTCAAAACACTAAAATGAGTAATTAAGTGATCAATTACCGTTGACTTGCCTGACGGCAGTGTTAGGCGCCATCACGACTTTTAGTGAATTTTGGGTCGTGACACCAATGAAGTACCCGGCAAGACTGAAAAGAAGGTTTTCTGAAAGTATTTTAAATCCGTCTTAGAGTCCATAACTCTCTATATATAGTAGAAACTAAGCTTGCAAGGTGTGAGAAAATATTTGCAAGTCTCTCCCAAATAAATCATTCTCTCCTATCACTTTCATGTTTTTTGTATCTTCTTTTGTATCCTTAGTCCTGTGTTCATAAGTCACTTGTAAGAAGTGTGTCGTTGTCGGAAGTTGAGAAGCTTTGTAAAGACTCTTCGGGTTTCCTTCGGGAAACCTCTCTCCTTTATTAACTATGTAAGTTTATGTTCTTGTTGAATTTAAACGTATGTTTTCTTTTAAGTTCAAGATTTCCCTATTCATGTTGTCCCGTAAATTTCTGTTTATGTATATGTATATTTGTTACATTCCTATCACTCTAAGTATATGATTAGCTTTTCAATTTCTTGGTAACTATGTTGAATTAATCTGTAAATTTTTAGGAAAAATTCTAGTCGTAAACAAAACACATTAAATTACTGAAAAAATATTCAATTGTGATCAGGGTGGGGTTAAAGAAACAAGTGCTAAGAGTTAGATTGAAAGGAAGAAGTGAAAGGAGTGATTAAATAAAAAAGAAGGAAGAGGGAAAAGATCTTGAATCATGGAACAAAATATAGTTTAAATTTGCTAAATATGAACCACAAAGTTAAAAATATGAAGCAAAGAGGGAGTACCGAGTAGGATTTTACAATATATTAAAACACTCGCTATTTACTGATAATATATGCCAATTAATCTCTCGAACAACAATATAGAAATATTTGTTCAATGTTTGAGTATATATCTAGAAGAATTTAAATTAAATATAGATACATGATTTTATTCAATAATAGATTTAGCATTACATTTTATTTACCTAAAACAAAATAGAAATAATTGCTTCAATTTACATAAAAAATAACTTTATTTAATAAGACTATTATTAGCATATCATTTAAGAAGAATATAATCTTAGTACTAAGATTATATAGACATAATTATTATTATTATTATTATTATTATTATTATTATTATTATTTTATTTTTGGTATCAGACCCAGTGATCCTTGAATTTTAAAAATTTATGAGACAACATATTTTTACAAAATATATAAGATATCATAATCAAGCAAGGTATAATACAATAAAAAGAGTTGAGGAATTAAACGTGAAGAATTTATAAGATAGTTGGAACATAGAATACAATATATTCCTTTAGGATAATTCATGAATAGACCTGAATATATAAGAAAAATTAAAAATAAAAACAAAAAGATTAGACAGTTAGAAATTAATCTTAGAGAAGTACAAAAAGATTTAGAATTTAACTCAAAGCTATTAAAAAGCAGAAAATACTATGGAAATATTTACAGTCTAGTTCTAAGAACATACGAATTACTTTATTATTTAAAGAGGGAATTAGAAGTTGACTTGGCTTTATTACAATAAAAGGAAAATATACATTGGGAATAATAAAATTATAGATTCACAAGAATTCAAGCGAAGTGTAAGATTATTTGAAATAGAATTCGCTAAATTAGAATTAGAAGAATTAAATAGACGCATAAACTATTTAAGAACAATAGCAGTGTCAACAAGGACAATAGAATTAAGAGTACAAAGAAAAATAAAAATAAAAAAAATAAGAAAATTAGAAACAATCTTAACAACATAGAAAATCTAAAGAAACTAGAACATTTATACCTTAGAACTAAACTAGAAAAGAAAAATCAAACATTAAAAGATAATTCAATAATAAAGTGTAATTTTAATAAGGGGAACATATAGTACATAGTGAAGACAAACAATATAACACTCTAATAGATTTAATAATTAATTTTGGAGAAAAATTTCAAGATTATACTAAAGCTTTAAAAATTAAGAGAAGACTCAGAAACAATACAAGACAAACAAAGAAAATTGTTAGAAAAAATAGAAAGCAATTTAGATTTTTTCAAAGAACAAAATAACGAGTTAGAAAGAAAAATATAATTTTTAAATAATAAATTTAACTTTGAAAAAAATACCAACTAAAAAAGAAATAGAAAAATTGATTAAAACTATTTCAGCTAAACCCAAAGAAATAGAAATAAAGACGATCGAATTAGTAGCAACTGCTGCAAAGCAAATAGAAATCCTAGAAAAGATATTAAAAATTTAGTAGAAATTATAGAAAAAATTAGAGACATCACTCTTTCATGAGCATAGATACCAGAGATAATCCAATATATAGAAAGGCTTTAAAATTAGCAGAACAATATCAACCATCAGAAGGATTGACTGATTATACTCCGCAATCAAAGTCCGATCAACTATTAATAAGACAAAATAATAGTATTATTATATTACTTTTAGAATTAAATCAAAAAATAGATAAAATTGTTAACGAAAAAGAGGTCACTAAAGAGCCAATAACTAAAGACAGAGAAGAACTAATACAAAAATTTAGTAAAGCCGAAATATCAAGTGAAAGACCTGTTAAAAAGCCTCAACCATGGACCTTTTCCAAGTAGATCAAGAACAATTACAGAAAGACCTAGACCGAGCACCTCAGAAAACATAGTAGGAAATAATTTTCTACAAAGACTTTTAAGTAGACATGGAGAAGTAGAACCTCAACAACAAGACGAAGTAATAGATGTAGATAGAGATATAGAAATTTTCCACCAAAATTAACTAAGGTTACTTAATCCAAGAATATTATACAGTGTAGGTACTTTTTCAAAAAATAATTGATTATACAGACATTATAGAGAGCAACAAGTATCCGTAATAGGAGAAAACGTAGAAACCTAAACCTAATAAACCCAGAATCAGTAAGACAAATAAGAAGTTCAAAAATCAATTTAATGCATTTAGGTTTAATAGTAATAAGATTAAAAGGTTTAACAAGAAAAAATTTAGGTACAAAAGTTTTAATCACTATATATGATGATAGATTGACAGACTCTAAAAAATCAATAATAGGATTAAAAGAAGTAGACATGACATATAATTGAGGAATATTTTATTGTAGTCCGAATTTTATGATAAATCTTGCAGAATTTAGAAAGCATATTAAAATAGGAATACAAACTAAGAGATATGAATAATGGAAATAATCTGCTAATATGTGTTGGATTCATAGGAAAATTAGCAGCTAGTAGTAGTACCAAGCTTAAAGAAAAAATAAATGACGTAGTAGAATTAATGGGAAATAGAGGTATTAAAGTTCTAAAACCTATTAAAATAGACCCAGAAGACTATGCTCGACTAGAATGGAACTTAGTAAAATTAAATAAAAAAGAGACATTTCAACCATAAGAGCACAGTGATTCTTGAATTTTATAAATTTATGAGACAGCGTATTTTTACAAAAGTCTGTATTTATATTTAAGTCTCTTACCCAAATTTTTATAAAAGTCTGTATTTATATTTAAGTCTCTTACCCAAATTTTAACTAATTTATATTTTGGCTTAAATTCTGAGCATGTATTGATAAAGCTAATTTGTGCTTTATTCACATAGTGGTTGTAAGCATTATGGGTACAATCCATTTGCAGGGCTAATTCTTGTCTAGCTAGTGTTTTTATTAGGTTTTTTGGTACTATCTTTTTATTAATTATACATTTCGTGCACCCTGTATCTACCAAAGCCAAAGTTTCTATTTCAATATCTTCGAGGACTAAGTTTCTTGCTTAACAATAATGGTAGTTGCTTAGTAACTAGAGATGAAATCATATTTTTTAAACATCTTACTCATACACGGTCACAGGCCCAATTTTCCTCCGTAGGATGTCGTGATGACACCTAGTCACTAAGACTAGGTAAGCCTAACACTTACTGCATTAAAGACAGAATTTAACCAGAAACGAGTATTAAGCATGAAACTGAAACTTCTATAGTAAACCAATAATCCCGAGTGCATTACAATACCCAAAACCGGTAGTACAAGTCATAAGCTCTACTGAGTTTACTAGGAAAAATCTTTTAAGTACAACTGTTCTGGAATAGAAATAGACAGTACAAGTACAAAATCAGAAGGTGGCTCTGAGGCCTGCGAACGCGACGACAGGTATACCCTGAGTCTCCACAACAAAACCCGAATAGCTAGCTAGTAAACAACCAACTCTGAAGTATCTGGATCTGCACAAATATATGCAGAAAGCGTTGCATGAGTACACCCAGCGGTACTGGATGTAGATTTGGCTGCGAGAGAAGCAGCCCAACGAAGAGAACAAGCTGCACGGGATGCTGAGGAAACAACTATTAGAGATGCGCGACACATCCATGAAGAAGAGAGGGGTCTCAAACTTAATCAACATCAACCCTTGCATGGGAGACCACTTGGCGATTATACTAGACCAGTCTACAATCAAGGATTATCCAGTGTATGACCACCTCTAATTGCAGCTAATAATTTCGAGTTGAAGCAAGGGTTGCTCCAAGCCCTTCAAAACTGTTGTGTCTTCATAGGGAAGATGAACGAAGATCCAAACAACCATCTAATAGACTTCGAGGAGATTATGAACACCTTTCAATACAATGGTGTGTCACAAAATGCAATTTACTTAAAGATATTCCCCTTCACACTTAAAGATGATGCAAAGTAGTGGCTTCGAAACTTAGTTAATAGATCGATTTGAACATGGGATGAGATGACCAGAAAATTTCTTGATAAATATTTCTCATCAGCTAAGACGGGCAAGTTTAGAAGAGAAATCCATAACTTCTGCCAGAAAGATACTAAGACTGTGTTTGAAACATGGGAGAGGTTTAAGAAAATAGTCAGAAAGTGTCAACATAGTGGAATTGAACTCTGGATGCAACTCCAGGACTTTTGGGATGGATTGACACGGCCTCATGTAGAACATTGAGCAATGCAGTTGGAGGCCCTTTGATGAAGAAGATTCCAGAGGAGGTAGTCACAATTCTTGATGAGTTGTTTGAAGATGCAAATCAATGGCCTTTTGAGAGTGCTGAAAGAAGAAGATCGACAGGTGTTCACGATGTTGATGCTAACACATCTATGCAGGTACAACTTGATGCTATGGCTAAAGCAATACGGAAGCTGAACTTAGCTACAATATAAACTGAGCCTCATGTAGTGTGTGATATATGTGGAAGTGGACATCCTACTCATGAGTGTCAAGCCTCAACTGAGTAAGTGAATGTTGTGGAAACTTATAATGCAATGGGTCAGAAGCACCCCGGTTTTTCGTGGAGACTACAAATGTGTGGCAACAAAATAACTCTAGATCTCGGGGACAAGGAGCTCCACTCTTCCAAAATTAGTAGAGGCAACAATTTTAGCCCCAACAGTCCAATCAGCCTGGTCTAGAAGATCTAATGAAGGCTTTTATTATCAAGACAAATGAGAGTCCACACACTCACGGGGCAGCTATCAAAGAATTGGGCACTAGTTTTCGAAACTTGGAGAGACAAGTAAGACAAATTACAACAATATTATCTGAGAGAGTCCCAGGTACTCTGCCAGCTGATACTGAAATCCCAAAGAAACAATGAATATTGTGACCTTGAGAAGCGGGCAAGTGTTAAAAGATACCACTCCAATCCAAAAAGAGGTGGTACTTGAAGAGGAAAATGAGGAGCATCTGAAGAATGATATTGATAAGAAGAAGAAAGGCAAGAAGGGAGCTGAAAAAAAGAAGGAGGAAATTTCGAGAAGGGATGAATCAAATGAGAGCGAGCATATGCCTACTATACATTTTCCTCAAAAGATATATAGAGAAAAGCTGGATAAGCAATTTGAGAGATTTCTGGATATGCTAAAACAGGTTAATGTAAATTTGCCATTAACAGAAGTGTTCTCCAACATACCAGCTTCTGCCAAATTCTTGAAGGAGATCCTGATAAAGAAGAGGAAGATAGAAGAGACCTTAGTGGTCAAGCTCACAGAGCATAGCAGTATGATATTGCAAAATAAACTCCCACAAAAGTGTAGAAATCCATGGAGTTTTACTATACCTTGCTCTTTAGGCTTTATTAATTTTGATAAATCTTTATGTGATTCCGGTGGCTCAATTAACTTAATGCCTCTATCTATTTACAGGAAACTAGAGATTGGAGAGATAAGGTCAGTGCCAATATCTTTGCAGCTGGCAGACCAAACGACTCTGATACCCCAGGGGACAGTGGAAGATGTCTTAGTTCGGTTAGATAAGTTCGTATTTTCTGTAGATTTTATAGTAGTGAATATGGAGGAGAACAAAGAGGTCCCCCTCATCTTAGGAAGACTATTCTTAGCAACGGGTAAAGTAATATTAGATATACACGAGAGAAAGCTCATGATTAGAGTGGGAATTGAGACTGTAACTTTCGAGATGAATGTAGAAACGGGGGTGGAAAAGAGAAGCCAGCTGCAAGTGTTGAGTGGAAAGTGAAGGGCTCAAAAGAGAAGGCTGCGGTGAATGAGAAAGATAAGTGTGGGGTACACCCCAAAAAGGCTGAGAAAAAGCTGTCGGCATGGATGTGCGCATTAGTTCGAAGGCGAGGAATGGATCTCGGCTTTGACTTAGACCCCGACTAGATGTTCAGGGAAGTTTCCTTTACCTTATACTTTTTAATTGTGTGTCATGGCGACATGCCACAATATAAAGTGTGGGGTCGGGGATATGTTGTATGTATATGTGTTAGTTTTGTTAGTTGTAGTAGTTGAAAAATTGAAAAAAATGAAAAAATTTCGATTTTGTCCGACGATGGATAACATTCGACGGGTTTCTTGAGGGAATAAAGTGGAAAGAAAATGACAAAAACATTTTCTTTTATTAGGTAGTGTAACAATTCCCCCTTGGTTTTTCTTTGTGACGCAGTTCTTTTCCAAGGGTTTTGTTTGAACCGGGTGTAGTTAGTTTTTATTTTTTTTAATGGTAGGAAACCTTGTGCTATGATTTGAAGTGAAAGCAATATCTCTTAACTTTATTATGCCTTGAGAATAGTAGGTGATTTAATGTGACGCTTAGGCTCAGTTTTTGACTCTTGTATAAGTACCTTAAATTGTATGATCTTAACTTTGCTTAACTGCTTTGACTAGAGTGTCTTGATGAGTCCGATCCTGAGTGAGTTATGTGCCATGTGTGTGAAAGGTTTTGTGTTATTTTGTGCATTGCATTTGATGTCTATAACTTTCCCCGTGTATTTGCAAAGCAAAATAGTAGTTTTATTTAGTCTTGGAAGTGATCTAGGCATTTCTTTGTTGAGCCAGTTATAAGCTTTTACCCACCTAATTATTATGTATCTTAGTTAATCCTTTTGAGCCTGTAATCTCGTTTTGTTGGCAACCACAGTACAAGCCTTACCTATTTGTTCGAATTGACCATCTATTTGAACCTTGTACCTCTCCTGAGCACTTGAATTTGTTATGAACTTTGTAAAAGTTGAAGTGTGGGGTGTTTGGTTTGGCTTTTGAGTGGAACTAATAAAATAAGGAGAAAGGTGTACTGTTTTGAAAAAAAGTAAGAGCCACTTGAATTGAAAAAGAAAGAAACAAATATGTATATGATTGTGAAATGTGTTCTTTTGATAGTGGTTACTTGATGTAATTGTGCTTAAAGAAGTAGAGAGTTAATGTATATTGTTGTGAAGGTGGAGTTATGGTTTGACATAAGTGTGGGGTTTTGAATTGTTAATGTATATGTATTAAAGTGCTTAGGGAGGTGTAGTCACTCTTATATCCAAATGTATCATACCAATCCCATGGCCTACATTACAACCAAATGAAGACCTACTTGATCCTTTACATAATGAGCAAAATTAGAAGAGTAGTACACTATGGGCAAGCCTATGGTACATCTTTTGTGGAATATGAATGTTGTTTCTGAGAGTGAGCGAATTCCTTCTATCCTGAGTTCCTAATTGTTCTTAATTTTCATTGTGTTTGGAACTACTCTCTAATATTGTGTGAGGGCACTTAATTCATAAAGGAAAGATAATGTCATTGACATCTATGTTAGAGTAAGTGAGCGGGTTATAAATAATTTGTGGTTCTTTTGAGTCAAATCTTGAGGCTAGGATGTTACAGTATTGTACTTAATCTGTTATAAATATTCTTGGTGTGATGAGTTATGAGAGTTGTTTAAAAAGGTAATGTCTATGTGGTGTAGTCTGATTGCTCGAGGACGAGCAATGATTTAAGTGTGAGATATTGATGGTAGGACTACAATTACGTATTTTAGTCTCTTATTGCACTTTAATTCACTGCACTTTACTTGTTTTGAGCTTTAACTAATAGTGATTTGCACTTATTGTGTGTTTTATATCTTGTAGGAGTGATTCCGGGGGATGTAGATGTTATTGAGCTAATTCGAGTAATTTGGAGCTTTGAAGTCTGAGTAATATTCCAAGGTATTAAGCCGGGATCGTGTTTGGGGGTCGAGGACCAAGTCTGGATGTCAAAACGCACAAACAAATCCATACTTTGAGAAAATCCAACTTCCGCGGCGCGTGGGGCGGCACGTGGGGCACCGCGCGTGTATAATTTTCTGCTGCCTATTAGAAACAACTCTCTGGATTTCCCCACTAATTCCCCACATGGCGCGTCATCCCATGCGGCGCGCCTGTGTAATATTTACAGAGTAATTATCCTATTTCGGCTAGAGAATGTGGTTTCGTCTGGGCCCGACCTTACTTTGTATAAATACATGAAAAAATATTGTTTTTGGAACTTTTGACACATATTAGACCTTGTTCCTCACTCAAGACCTGAGTTTGGTTTGAATTTATGTTTTCCTATACTTTAACTTTATTTGCGATGAATTGCTCCATGTCTAAGGAGTAGTTCCCTTTTGGGTTTGATGGATATGGTGAATTGATATTTGTTTGTGGATTATAAATCTAGTTTTATGTATTGAAGCATTTTTGTATGATTTAACTGTTGCATCTATATTCACTCATTTATGTAATCGAGAGAGGCATAACTTGTGATATCTTTGCATTATATTGTTGGTTGAGTTCATTAATTCTTCTTAGTAATCGAAAGAGGCTAGTTGAATCATTGATTAAACTTATTTAGGAGGATAATCGAGAGAGATTCTCCTAAAGACCAATCCACCACGCATTCTTGCATATCTTCACGTGCTTAAATTGATTCATCTTGTGAGGTTAAAACTTAATCGAGAGAGGAGTTTTTGCTGAATATTTGAACTAGTAATTGAGTGAATTCGAGAGACTCACTTGAACATTAGAACTGAATTATCTAGAGTTAGATCCCAAACAATTATCTTGTACCAATCCTATGAACCCCTATTTTTACCTTCTTTTCTTATTCCTTGTTTCAATAGTCATTAGTCAATAGTTTTACAGTCTTAGTTAATTTTAGTTGTTAATCATATAAATCTTGATTGTTGATTCTCCTGAAAATCAATCAAGCTAGAAACTACAAAAATACTATTTAAATCCAATCCAAGTGGATATGATATTATACTATACTATCTTCGACTAGCGAGCATAAGTTAAGTGTGTGTTTCGAGCTCGTCACGAACCCATATAGAAATTACGATAACTGCAGCTGAACATAAGGGCTGAAAGTCGGGATTTTATCTCCCATTCTCTCATTTTTGAACCCTAGACTCGCTAGGAGGCAATTTGGAGAGGGGATTTTCACCTACAAACGTTGGGTAAGTGATTCTAATCTATTTCTAATCATATTCCATGGACATATCTTAGATTATAATATCAAAATCATGTGAATCAAAGTGAAAATTTGTGAAACTTTGTTATGTTTTTGAAAATTAAGAATTTGAATTTTGAGAGTTGATTTGGACTCGGATTTTAAAATTAATCACATATATGAAATTGTAGGGTCATGGGTAGTCAAAATCTACCATTAGACTCAGGTTTTGATCGGGCGGGCCCCGTGTTGATGTTTGTTGACGTTTTAGAAAAAGTGTAAAGATTTTAACTTTATCTATTATAATTGATTTCTCTAACATTGTTTGTTAATATCAAGTCGATTTTGATTAGATTTGATCCGCATGGAGGCGAATTTAGGGGAAAAGCTATTTTCGAGGGTTGAATTAGCCTAGTTAAGGTAAGTATCTTGCCTAACTTTGTGTGGGGGAACTACCCCGTAGCATTTGGGATTGATTGTGTCTTTTGTGCTATGTGAAAGCCATGTACACAAAGTGACGAGTGGGTACAGGGATTGTACGGGGTATTTGACCGGTTTAGGCTACTTAGACTCTTTCCATGCTTTAATTGAATTGTAGTATCATGTTCTAAATTCTCATAGTCAATCTATTCTTACTTGTGTTAGTCTATCCTTACACGCCTTAAATGATTTCGTTAACACTTGTTCTACATTCTAATTGATAAATTGCTCTCATGCTTTAGTTGAACGTGTTGCCTCTATTCATGTTGCATGTTATCTCTTTCATTGTTGATTATCGTTACTTGAAGTTATTATTCATGTTATCTCTTTCCTTGTCGATTTCCATTATTTGAAGTCATAGTTATATATTATCTCTTCCATTATGAGTTATTCTTATTTAATATCATGGTTATACATTATCTCGTTGTTGAGTTGTTGGTGTTGAAGTTGTGAAAGTTGTTGAAACGTGAGACGAAATTGTTATTGTTGAAACATCTTCCTTCTTGAGCATTTTACATTCATTGTTGTTATTGATATTCTTGTACCTATATTGGTGGAGCCATAGGCTATTGTGGTGGAAATATTGATATTGTTGATTGTTGGCAAGTTGTGATGTATGGGCACTTATGGTGCAAGTTGTTATTGTGATGTGATATTGACGTGCATACGGCAGTATAAGGCTTAGGGTTAATGTGCATGCGACGGTATAAGGATTGGGGTTAATGTGCATGCGACAGTATAAGGTGGGACTTATGTGCGTGTTGCTTGTAGGAGAACTATGTGAAGCCACGCAGCGTCACAAAGTGGGCTAAAGTGAGTGTACTTTTTCGAAAAAACTGTTTTCAAAACCTATTTCAAATGTAAGGCTCACGCGGCGGTACAAAGAAAGATTGTGATTGAGATTTGAATTGTGAATACGAGGCGGTACCTCGGTGGTGATTCTTATTATACACGAGGCAGTACCTCGTTGTGATTCTTGTTGTTTACCTAATGTTGCAAAGAGTTTGGTTGGAACACTTCTTGTTTTTTTTGTTCTTCCTTGTTTTGTCAATTATTGTCTGTATATGAGATCATTGTGGTTTTCTTTAACTGATTTACTTATGTTATTTCCCTGCTTACCATTTTGGTATTAGTTCATGCCGTTGAATGTTTCATATCAGTTATTTCTCCGCATTCCATTATTTATCCTTATTACATTTTCATACTGTTTATTTATGCGTCTTGACCTAGCCTAGTCACTACTCTACTGAGGTTAGGTTTGATACTTACTGGGTACCGTTGTGGTATGCTCATACTATGCTTCTACATATTTATTGTGCAGATCCAGGTATGTCTGCCCGTACCGGACGCTGGATTTGACTTGAGTAGCCGCCTTTGGAGACTTCAAGGTATACCTGCTCAACATCTGCAGGCCTCAGAGTCACCTTCCCTATATTTACTTCCGTTTGTATTTTTTTTCAGACAGTGATGTAGTAGATATTCTAGTTTTACTTTGTAGAGTTTATGACTCAGTTCCACCGGTTTTGGAAAAGCAATTGTTGAGATTCTATTTCAGGAGTTTATATCAGTTATTCAGCCTTGTTTTAGTACTTTGTTAATTACTTTTGTCAAGTTGTTATTAACTATTAGTCCTACCTAGTCGTAGAGACTAGGTGCCATCACGACATCCTACGGAGAAATATTGGATCGTGACATGGGTTGATTCGAACCCTTTGGTTCTTGGTTAAGAAGCTTAAGTTGGAAATATTGACCGAAGTTTGACTTTTGTGAAAAATCCCTATAACGATGTTTTGATAGATTTGATAGGTTCGTATCATATTTTTGGACATGGGCGTATGTCCGAAATTTAATTTGGAGGTCCCTAGGTTGATTTGACTTGTTTTGCCGAAAGGTGGTAATTTGAGATTTAGAAGTTTTGCTAAGTTTGAATGTAGCTTGACTTTGTGGATACCAGTTTTGAAAGTTGGTTTTGGGACATGAAATAAGTATGTTTTGCGATTTGGAACTTGTTTGCAAAATTTGGTACCATTTGGAGTTGGTTTGATAGGATTCAGACCCTTAGTTGCAATTCTAGAGGTGTTTGAGTTTTCATTTTCATTTCATGCATTTTGATGTCCGATTCGGGTGAGTTTCTGGCATATTTCGGATTGGTTTGGAGTCATTCCCAGGTTTCAGGTATGGTGAAGCCTCAGGTGTCGCAATTGCAAGCACCAGCATTGCAATTGCAATCATAGCAGGGTAACCACATGTGTCGCATTTTCGATACCTGGATCGCATTTGCGAAGAAGTACTAAGGCTGGGTAGTTTCGCATCTGTGATTGGAGCAGACTTTGCAAATGCAAAGTCAATGTCACATTTGTGACTCACCATTAGGCTGTCGGGCGCTACAATTGCGAGTCCATCTTCACAATTGTGAACCTAGTGTCGCAATTGCGACATATGCACTTGAACAAAAGGGCTGGGAAGTCAGGATTTGATCACATTTCTCTTATTTTAGAACCCCTAGACTCGGTAGGAGGCAATTTGGAGAGGAGATTTTCACCTACAATCATTGGGTAACTGATTTTGATCAGTTTCGTACTATATTACATGATTATATATGAGATTTAACATCATATATAAAACCAAAATAAAAACAAACTGGACTCAGATTTAAAAACAAAATACATGTATGGACTCGTACCCTTGAACTCGAGTTTTGACCGGGCGAGCATGGGGTTGACTTTTGTTGACTTTTGATGAATTGTGTAAAGATCTTAGCTTTATTAATTGAAATTGATTTCTCTTACATTATGTGATGATATTAAGTAGTTTTTGTTAAATTTGATCCGTGCGAAGGTAAATTTTAAAGGAAAAGCTATTTTTGAATGTTGATTTGGCCTAGTTGAGGTAAGTATCTTACCAAACTTTGTGTGGGGGAACTACCCCTTAGTATTTGGGTTGTTTGTACTATTCTATTTATGTAAAAGACGTGTACATGAGGTGACGAGTATGTACACGGACTTATATGTGATATTTGACCGGTTTAGACTCTTAGGTTACTTATAAGCACTTAATTGAAGTTATTATTATTTCTTCTATCTTTCATTGTTAATTGTATTCTCACATGCTTTAATTGAAATTGTTATTACATGTTCTAGTTTCTTTGCCAAGGTTTCTCTTACATGCATTCATTAGTAGTTGTGTTACATGCCATTCTTTCTATTGTTGAGTTCTTCTCATGCATTTAGATTTAGTTGCTATTTCATGCTATCTCTTTCATTGTTAAACTTATGTCATGTACTTGAATTGGAGGTTGCCACTCCATGGGAATACCTTCATTATGAGTTTTTTGAAGTTGTAGTTGTGAAGGCTATTAACACATTGAGGTGAAGTTGTTGAATATTGAGATACCTTTCCTCGTTGAGTTGTTCTCATTTATTTTTTTGTTATTGAGATTTTTGAATACATTGTGGTTGAGCAGTGGGCAATGTATTGTGGTAATATATGTATTGTTGATTTTGTAAATATTGTGGCATATGGGTATGTGTGGTGCAAGTTGATTATTGTGATATGATATTGATGCGCATGCGGCGATACAAGGATAGGGGTTGATGTGCATGCGGCGAGATAAGGTGGGATTTATACGCATGTTGCTAGTAAGGGAATTACTTTAATCCACATGGTAAGATAAGGGGGCTAAAGCGCGTGTAGCTATTTTGGAAAAAATATTTTTAAAAATATAAATGCAAGGCTCACGCGACGATATAAGAAAGATTGTGATTATGACTTGTTAAATGTAAAAATGAGGTATAGTACCCCGGTTGTGGTTCTTGTTGTACATTTAATGTGAAAAGAATTGTTGATTTGAACAGTTATTGTCTTTCCTTCACTTTCGTTTACTTGTACTTTTACGGTACTTGATCACTTGTTGTTCCTAACATATGTTCACTCTTTGTTGTCCTTTATTGCTCTAATTTCCGTTGTTAGACTTATATCATCGTACTGTTCTGTTGTTATCTATTTCTTTACTTTCCGTTATTAGATTATATTATACTCTATTCAAATTCCTTTGTCGAGTAGTTGTCTTGACCTAGCCTCATCACAACTCTACCGAGGTTAGGCTTGATACTTACTGGGTAACGTTGTGATATACTTATGCTACGCTTCTGCACATTTTTGTGCAGATCTGGGTATTCTGCTCGTGCCAGACGCCAGTGAGTGGATCCAGTTACTTTGAAGACTTTAAGGTATACCTACTTGATGCTCGCAGGCCTTGGAGGGGCACGTGCTGCATCAAGAGCACCTGCTCGTGCAACGACTAAGGAGCCACTAGTAGCTTCGGTTGGTGGACAGGCACTCAAGGCACCTGTTGTCACCCCTGGATACAAGAGACCCTAGAACACTTTTTGAGCATGTTCAGAACTTTAGCCCACGCAGGACTGATTCCCGTGGCACCAGCTACCTCACAGGCTGAGGGAGAAGCTCAGACTCCCGCGGCCCGTACTCCAAAGTCGTGGATCCATATTGATCAGGCTTTGGGTGTCATGCAAGCACAACCCGTTAATCCGATTCAGCCTGAGGTCAAGCCATAAGCATCTGACGAAGAGCTGAGGAGACTTGAGAGGTTCAAGAAGTATGACCCTCTTACTGTCAATGGTGCAGTTAGTGAGGATGCACATGGTTTTCTAGACAAGTGCCACCGTATTCTCTGCACCATGGGTATTGTGGAGGGTAGTAGAGTTTCCTTTACTACATTTCAGCTATCAGGAGCAGCATATTGATGGTGGTAGGCTTACGAGGAGGGAGGGGCAGTTGATGCAGTCCCACTCTCTTGGGATCAGTTGATGCACGGCGCACAAAGTTTGAGCAGCTGCATCAGGGGACTATAACAGTGTCGGAGTATGCCATTAGATTCAGTGAGTTGTCCCGGCATGCACCTGCTTTGGTTTCTTCAGTTAGAGAGCTTAGTTATGGCCTTATATTCAACATGGCTCGAGAGTTGGAGACAGATACTCTGTTTCAACAGGTTTTAGAGATCACTCAGAGGATAAAGGGTATGTGGGGCTGGGAGAGAGATGCCAATAAGTCTCAAGGTTCTAGAGGATTTAGTGGTGCCCACGCTACAGTACCAGCCCATTATGGAAGAGGGTATGTGAGCCACCCAGTTCATTCAACACTTTTAGCTACTCGTGGTGCTCTGGCTATTCCAATGTTTCAAGTCGCCCATTATGCACAGGGTGCCTTCAGCGGTCATTTTAGACGACCAGGCCAGAGTCAATTTTAGTAGACACGCCTACTGAGAGCTTGTTTTAAGTGTGGTGACACCATACCTATGGTGAGGGACTGCCCCAGACTCAGGAGGGGTGCACCTCCACAGACTACACAGGCTCCACAGATTCCACAGGGCCCACCGGGTTCACAGGCCATGGTTACTACTCCAGTTGCTGCTAGATAGGGTTGGAGGTCAGGCAGGTAGAGGTAGCCCTAGAGGGGGAGGCCAGGCTCATTTCTATGCTTTCCCTAGTAGGACAGAGGCGGTTGCATCGGATGTTGTCATCATATGTATTGTTCCGGTCTGTCATAGGGATGCATCAGTCTTATTTGATCCAAGTTCCACTTATTCATATGTCTCATCTTACTTTGCTCTGTATTTGGATACATCTTGTGATTCTTTGAATGCTCTTATATATGTGTCCACGCCTGTAGGAGATTCTATTATTGTAGACCGTGTTTATCGGCCATATTTAGTCACTATTAGTGGTTATGAGATCAGAGTAGTTCTATTGCTACTCAGTATGGTAGACTTTGACGTGATCTTAGGCATGGATTGGTTGTCACCCTATTACGCTATTCGAGATTATCATGCAAAGACTGTCACATTGGCTATGCCAGGATTTTCGCGGTTGGAGTATATGGGTACTTTTGAGAATAATCCTATCATGGTTGTGTCCTTTCTAAAGGCACAACGTATGATTGAGAACAAGTGTGAAGCGTGTCTAGACTTTGTGAGGTATGTCAATGTTGATACTCCTACCGTTGAGTCAGTTCCGGTAGTGAGAGATTTCCCTTATGTGTTTCCAACAGACCTACATGGCATATCACCTGATAAGGATATCGATTTTTGTATTTACTTGGTGCCGGGTACTCAGCCCATTTTTATTCCACCATATCGTATGGCACCAGTGGAGCTGAAGGAATTAAGGGAACAACTTCAGGAGTTGCTTGATAAGGGTTTCATCCGGCCGAGTGTCTCGCCTTGGGGTGCTCCAGTTCTATTTGTGAAGAAGAAAGATGCCTCTATGTGGATGTGTACAGATTATAGGCAGTTGAACAAAGTTACAGTCAAGAACAAGTATCCACTACCGTGTATTGATAATCTGTTCGACCTGCTTCAGGGTGCTCGGGTATTCTCGAAGATTGATTTGAGATCGGGGTACCATTAGTTAAAGATTTGAGATTCAGATATTCCAAAGACTGCTTTCAGGACTCGGTATGGTTACTATGAGTTTCTGGTAATATCATTTGGGCTGACCAATGCCAAACAACATTTATGCACTTGATAAACAGTGTGCCAGCCATATCTTGATTCTTTCTTCATCGTGTTCATTGGCGACATCTTGGTGTATTCTAGCAGCCGGAAGGATCGTTAACAGCACTTGAGGATCGTGCTCCAGACCTTGAGGGAGAAGAAGTTATATGAAAAATTCTCTAAGTTTGAGTTTTGGCTTGATTCAGTGGCGTCTTGGATCATGTGGTGTCTAGTGAGGGGATTAAGCTGGATCCAAAGAAAGTGGAGGGGGTTAAAAGTTAACCCAGACCGTATTTGTGTCACGCCCCGAGCTCGGGGAGTGCTACCGGCGCTCAACCGAGATATCCCGGCCGAACAAGCATGTGCAATACCTTCTACCCAAACTCACCCATGAATTAAGAGAAGATCTATTTCATTAATTAGACCAGGAGAAGATCATGGGAGCAACGCCAATTCATTTCCATTAGTTACATCATTTATAAGTTCTCAAAATACATACACTTTCATAGTTTGAAGGTGAACAAGTGGTACAAATACAACATTACTAGTTTGACTTTCCCAATACCAACATACAACCCACACTATATCTACGGAGCCACTAACAGATACAAAAGACAACAACAACAACAACAACAACCCAGTATAATCCCACTAGTGGGGTCTGGGGAGGGTAGTGTGTACGCAGACCTTACCCCTACCCTAGGGTAGAGAGGCTGTTTCCAAATGACCCTCGGCATCCTTCCCTCCAAGAACTCCCCACCTTGCTCTTGGAGTGACTCGAACTCACAACCTCTTGGTTGGAAGTGGAGGGTGCTTACCATCAGAGCAACCCACCTTGTCCAACAGATACAAAAGAGTACTATGATAATGCCTGCAACAAGGCCCCGACTATACCTCAAAACATAATACACAAGGAATAAAATATACACGACCCCGAAATGAAATAGGGCTCACTAAGTTAGCTGGAAAGAGGGTATACCGCTATCATTGATCAAAGCCGCCTGCTGCAGAACCACCTACATCCATTAAAGATGCAGCGCCCCCGACAAAAGGGATGTTAGTACATATGGAATAGTACTAGTATGAATGAATAAACACCCTCTCAATAGAACGAGTAATAAAGCAAGGAATAACAATCATACAATCAACGGAAGCCTCAAACAATACCAAGACATCAAGTTAGGAGCAAGACAAGTTTTCAAGTAAATTTTCCATATTTTAGGTTGGGAAATATTTAGAACCGATATACCATCGTGATTTTTGGCACGGGGTCCGACCACAGCCCGATCGGCTAGGCCGTCTCACCCAAAGACATCAACCACTATCACAATCACTATCAATATCTCAATCATTATCTCAATCACAATCTCAAGCACAATCACCACCATGTGTGCGGCATGGCGTCCGATCTCGAGCCGACCGACTAGGCCATCTCATCACAATGCCGTATGGATTGACATCATCCTTTGCTTGCAATCATCTCATCCCATTTAAGGGGAATAATCTCATCACATCAATCTCATTCCAAACAAGGGAAATAATCACAATACACACCTACACCAGCACGTGTAGTTTCGGGGTTAGGTCATTTCAACCTACCCGTCCTCGATGACTAACGATACTCCCAAATGTTTGTTATATAAAAAAACTTTTAGCTCATTTCATGGTGTTTTACTCATCTTTTCATTTCATTGGCACTAGTTGCCACAAATGTAATATCATTCTTGGCACGTCTACTGTATTTCCTATTTCATGTTCACCCCTTTCATTTTCAAACATCATCATGGATTATCAACAACAAAGCATCTCTAATCATGACTTTTAATACACATATGTGCAAATAAGAGTCTTAGGCACATTGATATTTCTTCCATAATTTGGCATAATAACTAGCAATTTAGACATAATTAAGTTCATTATACTTCGACATGTGGTAACATTCGAATACAATTTCGAAGGATAACACAACATGATAAGAGCATTTGAAAAACATTTTAAACATATATCTTTCGACACAGAGTTTATTTGGAATAATCAAATTTATAAGGAATAACTTGGAACATGAGACATAAGAGCTTGAGCCAATCATAATTACACCTTACGAGGACATCATGGATTCGATTCTACAAGAGGAGTTTAGCCAACATACCTCGCTTTAAGCTCTCCTTAAATTACTACACAGTTCCGAAAATCCTAAAACCTTTGATCTATATAGAGACATGATAAAATTGAGCCATAATTTGGAAGATATTCATAGGTTCAGCGCACTTAAGCATTTTATCAAGCACTAGGTGTGCATTAAGTTTTCAAGGTCCTCCTATGGTGGATTCCTTCATCCCACAACCCAATATCTACCCTTTTAAGCTCAACAACCTTCTCGCAACTCTGTTAGTACATACATGCATAGATAACACCACCATGCCTAATAATTGCACTCGCCATTACCCATCTTCTACCCCAAACACGAAATTGAAGACTATGGTATGGAACCTTACCTCTTGGATGGAGATCTTGTGAATTCTCCAAGTCTTGAGCAAATATTAATGAACCATTAGCTTATGAATCTCCCTCTCACTCTAGACCACTTTCCTCTCTCTAAAATGTCAGTTAGAACCAGCCAAAATAAACCCCAAGTTGTTTTAATAAAAATGGGATAGGGTGAAATTTTCTAAACCTTAAACTCTACGAAGCCGGGTCTGCGGTCGCAGACCAGACTGCAAAAGAGGTATGCGGCCCGCAAAGGGGACCGCTGAAAGGGTCCCAAAAACCGGGCAAGACTGAACAGGTCTGTGACGGATCTGCAGTCCGCAGATCAATTCTGTGATCGCATAATGGACCGCGGAACCTCCTTCGAAAATTTTCTCATGTTAGATCTGTGATGAATTGTGTGGCCCGCAAAATGGTTATGCGGCCGCATAATTGTCCTCAAAATTAGCTCAAGTTCTGATTCACTCTGCGGCTGATCTACGACCCACAAAGTGGTTCTGCGGTCTCATAGCGGTCCGCAAAAATGCCATGGTCTACAACCTGATTCCTTCAACTCCCCGGTGTACTGTGCAACCCAAAGAGTCGGACACATGGCGAGCTTGCTTGTCGCGAGAAATTTCTACAACCCTCAATCACATTACTCTACCTCGACGCCACGAAACCCCAAGTTTTAGGTGAAATTTTACGGCGCCTTACATTCTAGGTTTGGCTGGTTATTATCGTTGTTTTATAGAGAGGTTTTCATCCATCGCAGCTCCTTTGACAATATTGACTCAGAAGGGTGCTCCATTCAGGCGGTCCGATGAGTGTGAGAAGAGCTTTCATAAACTCAAGACTGACTGCCTTGACCCTAACTCCAGTTCTAGTTCTACCTTTAGCATTGGGTTCTTATGCAGCTTATTGTGATACTTCGTGGATTGGCATCTGGTGTGTCTTTATGCAAGAGGGTTGGGTGATTGCTTATCCTTCATGTCAGTTAAAGCCCCATGAGAAGAACTACCCTGTTCATGATTTAGAATTGGCTGTCATTGTTCACGCATTGAAGATTTGGAGGCACTATCTCTACAGTGTGTGTTGTGAGGTATACACAAATTATATGAGTCTACAACTCTTGGTTAAGCAAAAGGATCTAAACATGAGGCAATGGAGGTGGTTAGAGCTATTGAAAGACTATGACATCATCATTTTATATCATCACAGGAAGGCCAATGTGGTGACCGATGCCTTAAGTAGGAAGGCAAAGAGTATGGGTAGCCTTGTATATATTCCAGTTGGAGAGAGACTACTAGTATGGGATGATGGGTCTTTGGCCAATCGGTTTGTGAGGATGGATGTTTCGGAGCCTAGCCGGGTTCTTGCTTGCGTGGTTTCGTGGTCTTTTTTGTATGAGTGCACCAGAGTGCGTCAGTATGATGATCCCCATTTGTTTTTCTTTAAGGACACAATGCAACATAGTTATGCCAAGGAGGTTTCAATTTTGGAGGAGGGGTGTTACGGATGCAGGGACGAATTTGTGTGCCCAATGTGGATGGGTTGCGCGAGTGGATTCTTGATGAGGCCCATAGTTCATGGTATCCCATCCATCTGGGTGCGCGAAGATGTACCAGTATTTGAGGTAGCACTATTAGTGGAGAAGAATGAATAAATATATAGTAGAGTATGTGGCTCGGTGTTTGAACTGTCAGTAGGTGAAGTACGGGTATTAGAGGCCGGGTTGTTTGCTTTAGAGACTTGAGATTCCCGAGTGGAAGTGGGAGCGTATCACCATGGATTTCATTGTTGGGCTCCCATGGATCTTAAAGAAATTTGATACGGTGTGGGTTATTGTGGATAGACTGACCAAGTCCGCACACTTCATTCAGGTTGTGACTACCTATTTTACAGAGCAGCTGGCTGAGATCTATATCCGTGAGATTGTTCGTTTTCATGGTGTGTGGGTGTCTATTATCTCCGACCAAGGCATGCAATTTACGTCGCATTTATAGAGAGTTATACAGTGAGAGTTAGGCATACAAGTCGAGCTGAGCACGGTATTTCACCCCCAGACTAAGGGGCAGTTCCAGTGCACCATTCAGATCTTGGAGGATATGCTCCTGTGTTATGGATTTCGGGGGTTCATTGGATCAGTTTCTACCGCTTGCAGAGTTTGCCTACAACAACAGCTACCAAATAAATATTCAGATGGCTCCTTATAAGGCTTTATATGGGAGGCGATATCGTTCTCTAGTTGGTTGGTTTGAGCCGAGAGAGGCTAGGTTGTTGGGCACTAATTTGGTTAGGGATGCCTTGAAGAAAGTCAAGTTGATTCGGGATCGACTTAATACAACACAGTCTAGGAAGAAGAGTTATGATGATCGAAAGGTTCGTGATGTAGTATTCATGGCGGGAGAGAGGGTTCTGCTCAGCGTTTCACCCATGAAGAGTGTGATGAGGTCCGAGAAGATAGGCAAGTTGAGCCCTAGGCAAATTGGTCCTTTTGAGATCCTTGAGAGGGTTGGTGAGGTGTCTTACAGGCTTGCATTGCCACCCACCTTATCGGAAGTTCACCCGATATTCCATGTTTCAATGATCCGGAAGTATTATGGTGATCCATCACATATGTTAGATTTCAGCTCAGTCCAATTGGCCAAGGATTTGACTTATGATGAGGAGTCAGTGACTATCTTGGACAGGCAGGTCCGAAAGTTGAGGTCAAAGAACATTGCTTTAGTGAAGGTTCAATGGAGAGGTCAACCGGTCGATGAGGCAACCTGGGAGACCGAACATGACATTAGGGGTCATTATCCTCACCTTTTCGTCACTTCAGGTATGTTTCTATGCACGTTCAAGGATGGGCATTTGTTCTAAAAGGGAGAGGATGTAACGACCCAATCGGTTGTTTTGTGTATTTGAGCCCCGTTTCCCATTTTGATGCTTCACACATGTGCATTTATGATTTTATGAATTGCGGGGATGGTTAGTTTCATTTCGGGAAGGTGTTGGGTTGATTTGGACCCTTGGTTCTTAGTTTAGAAGCTTAAGTGGGAAGTGTTGACCAAAGTCTGACTTTCGTGAAAACAACCTCAGAATGGTATTATGATGGCTTAGATAGGTTTGTATCATTATTTTGGACTTGGGCGTATCGGAATTCAATTCGGAGGCCCCTAAGTTAATTTTACTTATTTTGCCGAAAGTTGGCAATTTGAGGTTCAGAAGTTTCTCTAAGTTTTACCATAGGTTGACTTTGTGGCTATCGAGTTCAGAATCTTTTTTTGGGACTTAGAATATGTCTGTTTTGCTATTTGGAACTTATGTAAAAAAGTTGCTATTATTCGGAGTTGGTTTGATAGGGTTCTGATGCTTGGTTGCAATTCTAGAGGTTCTTGAGTTTTCATTTGAATTTCATGTGTTTTGAGGTCTGATTCATGGTTTGGAGCCCCTAGGGCTCGGGTGAGTTTCTGATTGGTTTGGAGTCATTCCCAGGCTGCTGGTGTGCTGATGCCTCAGGTATCACAATTACTAGCACCAGCATCGCAATTGCGATCATACCACGGGGCCCTCAGGTGTCGCATTTGCGATGTCTGGATCGTATTTACGAAGAAGTACAAGGGCTAGGTAGTTTCACATTTGCAACTATTTTCGTGCATTTGCGATGGGAGCAGACATTGCAAATGCGAAGTGACACCCCATTAGGTTGTCAGGCACCGCAATTGCGAGTCCTTCATTGCAATTGTGATGGTTCGCAATTGTGAACCCATTGTCGCAATTGCGACATCTGCACTTGAACAAAAGGGCTAGGAAGTCGGAATTTGATCTCATTCTCTTATTTTAGAACTCTATACTCGGTAGGAGGCGATTTGGAGAGGGGATTTTGACCTACAATCATTAGGTAAGTGATTTTGATCAATTGCCAACTATATTACATGATTATCTATGAGATTTAACATTAAAATTATGAGAATCAAAGAGAAATTTTGGAAAGTTTTGTCTATGTTTTGTAGAATTAAAATTTGGGATTTGAGAGTCGAAGTGGACTCGTATTTGAAAATAAAACATATATATGGACTCGTGGGATTATGGGTTGTCAAGATCTGCTCTTGGACTTAGGTTTTGACTGGACGGGTCCGAGATTGACTTTTATTGACTTTAGAGAATTGTGTAAAGATCTTAGTTTCATTAATCGAAATTGATTTCTCTTGCATTGCTTGATGAAATTAAGTCGTTTTTGGTTAGATTTGTGACATGCGGAGGCAAATTTTAAAGGTAAAGCTATTTTTAGTGTTGATTGGGCCTAGTTGAGGTAAGTATCTTGCCTAACTTTGTGTGGAGGAACTACCCCTTAGTATTTGGGTTGCTTTTACTATTCGAAATATGTGGAAGACATATACATGAGGTGACGAATGTGTACACGGGTTTATATGTGGTATTTGACTGGTTTAGACTCTTAGGTTACTTATAAGCACTTAATTGAAGTTATTATTATTTGTTCTATCTTTCGTTGTTAATTATATTCTCACATGCTTTAATTGAAATTATTATTACATGTTCTAGTGTCACTGTCAAGGTTGCTCTTACATGCATTCATTAGTAGTTGTGTTACATGCCATTCTTTCCATTGTTAAGTTATTCTCATGCATTTAGATTTAGTTGCTATTTCATGCTATCTCTTTCATTGTTAAGCTTATGTCATGCACTTGAATTGGAGGTTGCCATTCAGTGGGAATACCTTCGTTGTGAGTTATTGAAGTTGTAGTTGTGAAAGCTATTAAAACATTGAGTGAAGTTGTTGAATATTGAGATACCTCTCCGCGTTGAGTTATTCTCATATATTTTGTTGTTATTGAGATTTTTGTACACATTGTGGTTAAGCTGTGGGCTATGAGTTATGGTAACACAGGTATTGTTGATTTTGGAAATGTTGTGGCATATGGGCACTTGTGGTGCGAGTTGATTATTGTGATGTGATATTGATGCACATGCGGCAGTACAAGGATAGGAGTTGATGTGCATGCGGCGAGATAAGGTGGGATTTATACGCGTGTTGCAAGTAAGGGAATTACTTAAAGCCACGCGGTGAGATAAGGGGGCTAAAGCGCGTGTAGCTATTTCGAAAAAAATATTGTTTTAAAATACAAATGCAAGGTTCACGTGGAGATATATGGAAGATTGTGATTATGACTTGTGAAATATGAAAATGAGGTGTAGTACCTCGGTTGTAATTCTTGTTGTACATTTTATGTGAAAAGACTTGTTGATTTGAATGGTTATTGTCTTTCCTTCATTTATTTTTACTTGTACTTTTACGGTACTTGATCACGTGTTGTTCCTATCCTATGTTCACTCTTTGTTGTCCTTTATTGCTCTAATTTTCGGTGTTAGCCTTATAACACGGTATTGATTTGCTTTCATCTATTTCTTTACTTTCTGTTAATAGATTACACTGTACTCTATTCAGTTTTCTTTGTCTAGTAGGTGTCTTGACCTGCCCTCATCATTACTCTACTAAGGTTAGGCTTGATCATGCTGTGCTTCTGTACATTGTTGAGCAGATTCAGGTACTTCTGCTCGTGCCGGACGCTAGCGAGTGGACGTAGTTACTTCGGAAACTTCAAGGTATACCTTCTTCTATTACTTTATTGTTTATCTTCATTTCAAACAGAGTTGTATTTATAGATTACTAGTGCATTTCTGTAGAGCTTATGGCTCAGTTCCACCGGTTTGGGGATATTGTGACGGTCGTACCGTTTGGTTTCATTATGAAAGTTATTAGTTTAAATTTATCATTTTAGTTGTTAATTCTGTTAAGTTCTTAATTTATGTTAGGCTTACCTAGTCTTGGAGACTAGGTGCCATCACGACATCCTAAGGTGGGAATTTGGTATCGTGACATATTGTCATCATTTAAATTTTTTTTCAATATAATGTCTTTATTGCCAAAGGGTTCATATTTAATTAGATAAGAAGCGATAATGTTGGGATATTTACTTCATTTATATAACTTTATTGAGTTAATATTTGAGCATGTCATGGCATATAGTTTAATGGACAGAATGTTATTTCACATTAATTTGCCGTGTGTTGGAATTAAAAGGTTCTGTAGCTCTTTAGCAAGTGCAATAGTAAGAGGAATAAATTTGAGTTTAGAGTTAACTAAAAGAAAGTGAGCCTAAATGTAACTTCAGGCTTATTACTTCAGTTAAATAGGTAGGAACGCATATAATGAATATGAGGGAGTGATGGGGGTTGTGATTAATTCAAAGCCCGTTGTAAAAAATATATATAATAATATTACAATAATAGTAATAATAATAATAATAATAATAATAGTAATAATAATAATAATAATACTAATAAATTTATATACAAATAAATGTGTATACGGGTGAAACCGGGCCCATGGGACACCCCAGTTTCCAATAAAGTAAATCGAGCAAGAGACGTGATGATAAGAAACCAGAATCGAGGCGAGGGTCTCATAGAGCCAGGGTCCGGGGGCACAACGCCCAACCTCGGGAATATCAGGGCCATGACCCCGGAACCGGTCCAAATCCCAAAAGACTTTAGAGAGCATCGTCAAAAGGCTGTGATATCTGTGACCAGCCGGGTATCACGGCGTGGATCACGGCACGTACCAGCAGAAATCCGATTATTAGTTAAACGGAAGATTTTTACCTTTTATGGAATTGTACCTAGGGTAGGACTTCCTTACTATATAAAGGGGGTCTGATTATTCATTAGGGACACTGTAACACGTATATCAAGGCAATATACTATTATTTTCTCTGTTATTCAAAGTTCTAGTTCTTGTTCATCAGTGCTTGGCCATTGTGAGTCCGGGATCGAAGGTGGATATTCATTAAGGCTGTTGTTAAGTGTGAAATCACCCTCCTCAAGTGGTTTGATAATTTATTACCTCCTTTACCCATTTAATCTTACGCAATTTATCGTTTGTATCGAATTAATCCACGTATCCTTAAAATCACAAATAAATTTAATTGTTATCCGTTTTTTAGGATAAACAGTTTGGCGTCCACCGTGGGGCTAAGGATAATAGTGGCAATTTGATATGAATTTCCATAACACACCCTGTTTTTCACTTGTTCTTTGAAGTCTTTTATTTCAGGTCAAGGCTTACAATGTCAAACTCCGAATCTGCCCCTTTGAACGTGGATGCTGAGTCTGGACACCATGGAAAGAACAACAATGTGGAACCCAGTAACGCGGTGGCCTCTATCGACCCCGACGGAGTTTCGGCCGCGGACCCGATCGACGCTAACTCACATGTGCCCATCAATGCAAACTTGCCTACCGATCCTGAGAAAAGCATCCGTGAGGGGTCCGATTGGTAGCCCAAAATACACATGACGGTGAAGGTGATGGGATCAATTTCCGAGTAATCTTCGAAATATTGCAGGCTCAACAAGCGGCGATAGCCCAGTTGAAGAACCATAGCTGTGCCCCCAGCAGAGTCGAGCTCGAACCATCCAGGGAAAACGCTTGCAGAAATGAACCGATCGTAGAAAAGCCGAGGGACGTTGAACACGGGACCAACCTTGAGATTATAAAGATGCTTGAGGAACTGAAAAAATAGGTGGAATCGGGAGAAAAGAAGATCGAAGCCAATGACAAAAAAGCAGAAACCTACAATTCCAGGGTCGACCAAATCCCAGGAGCACCACCGATATTGAAGGGCCTGGATTCCAAGAAGTTTGTTCAAAAACCTTTCCCTCCGAGCGCAGCTCTGAAGCTGATCCCAAAGAAGTTCCGCATGCCTAAAATTCCTAAGTACAATGGAACAACTGACCCAAATGAATATGTGACCTCCTACACGTGCGCCATTTGGAAGATGTTGAGATCGAATTCATCCTGCTGAAAAAGTTCGGAGAGACCTTGTCAAAAGGATTTATGATATGGTATCATAACTTACCCCCTAATTCTATTAATTCATTTGCTATGCTTGCAGACGCCTTCGTGAAAGCACACGCCGGAGCTATCAAGGTCGAGATCATGAAGTCAGACCTTTTCAAAGTGAAGCAAAGAGTTAATGAAATGCTTAGGGAACTCGTGTCCCGGTTTGAAATAAAACGAATGGACCTGCATCCTGTCGCGAACGATTGGGCCGTTCAAGCCTTCACCCAAGTACTCAATGCTGGAACCTCATTGGCTTCACAGCAGTTGAAGAAATATTTTATAGAATATCCGGCGGTAACTTGGGCCGACGTCTATAATATGTACCAATCAAAAATCAGGGTCAAAGATGATTATCTTGGGGGCACTTCCGGGTCCATTTATCCCGTCAGAGCTAGTGACAGATCTAAAAGAGACATTGATCGTGAACCAAGATCACATAGAAAACAGTATCAACCATACAATGGAGATTGAAGAGGTAATGGGCCTGGATGAAACCCTGCGAGAAGTGAAAGGAGAAGCGAACGAGGTCAAAATAACTGGGGGGTCTTGAGCAAAAGCAGTTTTGACAGGCCCATCGGGCCTAAGGAAGCGCCGAGGTTAGCGTAATACAACTTCAACGTCGATACTGCTGCCATCATATCTGCCATCGGACGCATCAAAGATACCAAGTGGCCTCAACCTTTACAGTCCGATCCTGCCCAAAGGGACCCCAACCTAATGTGTAAATATCATGGCAGTCACGGCCACAGAACAGAAGACTGCCAAGAACTGAGAGGAAGTAGCCCAATTATTCAACAACGGACACCTCCGAGAATTCCTGAGCGATCGAGCCTAAAATCATTTTAGGAATAGGGACTTCAATAAGAAGATCGAGCAGGAGGAACCTCAGCATGTCATTAACATGATCATCGGTGGGGTCAACATCCCCCAAGGGCCGATCTTAAAGTGCACCAAAGTGTCTATCACAAGGGAAAAACGGATTTAAGATTACATGCCAGAAGGAACCGTATATTTGAACAACGAGGACGCTGAAGGCATTGTGCAACCGCACAATGGTGCATCGGTAATATCGGTACTCATAAATAAATCTCGAGTTAAGCGTGTGTTAATTGATTTAGGTAGCTTGGCCAATATCATCAGATCGAGGGTCGTAGAATAGCTGGGTCTACGAGACAAAATTGTTCTTGCAGTCCGAGTTCTAAACTGATTCAACATGGCATGTGAGACCACTAAAAGGGAGATAACCCTACCGGTTAGCACTGCCAGAACTTTTTATGAAACAAAGTTCTACGTGATCAAAGGAGATATGAGATACAATGCTCTATTCGGAAGGCCATGCATTCACAACATGAGGGCGGTGCTCTCGACACCACACCAGATGTTGAAATTCCCAACACCAGGAGGGATTAAAAAAATTTACGGAGAACAACCGGGCGCAAAGGAGATGTTCGCACTCGATGAAGTGGTCCCGATATCCGCACTCTCGACATCAAAGAACCTGAGTTCGATCACCAAGGAAGAAACCAAATAGCAATCACCGATACCAGCCCTGACCAAGCTAGAAAAGTAGGGAACGAGAGAGGATGACGTCTACGGAGTTCCCGGGTCTTTCATAACCCCCGACGATACCGATGCCACCAAATCTACGATCGAGGAGTTGGAACAAGTCATATTGATCGAGCACCTGCCCGATCGAAAGGTATACCTGGGCACAGGGTTAAGTCCCGAGCTCAGGAAAAATCTCATTGAATTCCTTATAGCTAACATACATTGTTTCGCTTGGTCCTACCTTGACATGACAGGGATCCCGCCGGAAATAACTACCCACAAGCTGAGCCTGGATCCGAAGTTCCACCCGGGCAAATAGAAAAGGAGGCCTTAGTCGAAGTCAAGCATGCATTCATCAAAGATGAGGTATCTAAGCTCCTTAAAATAGGATCCATTCGGGAAGTTAAGTACCCGGATTGGTTAACAAACATAGTAGTAGTCCCTAAAAGGGGAATAAATTAAGAATGTTGAGTAGACTAAAAAGACTTGAACAAGGCATGCCCCAAGGACTCTTTTCCTTTGCCCAACATCGATCGCATGATCGATGCGACGGCAGGCCACAAGACCCTCAACTTTCTCGATTCCTACTCCAGGTACAACCAAATTCGGATGGACCCGAGCGACTAGGAAAAAGCATCCTGCATCACTAAATACGGTACCTACTGTTATAAGGTAATGCCATTCGGATTAAAAATGCCAGTGTCACTTACCAACGCCTAGTAAATTGCATGTTGAAATGGAAATAGGAAACTCAATGGAGGTTTATATTGACAAAATGTTAGTTAAGTCCCTACGAGCAGAGGACCATTTAAAACATTTGCAGAAAACCTTCAACATATTGAAGAAATACGATATGAAGCTGAACCTGGAGAAATACTCATTTGGAGTCGGGTCCGGGAAATTCCTCGGATTCATGGCGTCAAACCGAGGAATCGAGATCAATCCCAATATGATCAAGGTCATAGAGGACATAACCGTAATGGTCAATGTCAAGGCTGTTCAAAGGTTAACCGGGTATATAGCCACCTTGGGTCGATTTATTTCAAGGTCCTTCGACAAGAGACATCGGTTCTTCTCGTTACTGAAGAATAAAAATAACTTCTCATGGACCCCAGAGTGCCAACAAGCCTTGGAAGAACTCAAGCGGTACCTTTCGATCCCACCTTTGCTTCATACTCCGAAGGTAGACGAGCAGTTGTATTTGTACTTAGCGGTATCCGAGATAGCGGTAAGTGGAGTCCTGGTCCGGGAAGAGGAAGGTTAGGAGGACTCTAGGCAAGGCCGAATCTAGGTATCCTCACTTGCAAAAATTGGCGCTCGCTTTGCTAAGCGCCTCTAGGAAGTTACAATCGTATTTCCACTGCCATCCCATATGTGTCGTGACTACTTACCCGTTGAGAAATATAATGCATAAACCCAAGCTCTCGGGGCGATTGGCCAAATGGGTCGTGGAAGTTAGTGGATACGATATTTAATATCGACCCTGAACCGCCATCAAATCTCCAATTTTAGCGGACTTCGTGCCCGACTACACGCCGGCCCTAATACTCGAGGTCGTAAGGGAATTGTTGTTGAACTCGGGGACTTCCTTGGGGATCTGGACTCTCTTTACGGATGGTGCCTCAAACGCAAAGGGGTCCGGACTTGGCATCATGTTAAAGCCACCGACGGGTAATGTAGTTAGGCAATCTATTAGAACTGTAAAATTGACTAATAACGAGGACGAGTATGACACCATGATTGCAGGTCTCGAACTGGCTAAAAGTCTGGAGGCCGAGGTGATCGAAGCTAAGTGCGATTCCCTCCTTGTGGTGAACTAAGTCAATGGGACATTCGAATTCAAAGAGGAACGACTGCGAAGGTACCTGGATAAACTACAGATAACGCTACATCGATTCAAGGAGTGGACCCTGCAACATGTACCTCGGGATCAAAACAGCGAAGCTAATTCTCTTGCTAACTTGGGATCGTCAGTTGATGACGATGAATTCAGCTTGGGAACGGTCGTACAACTCATGAAATCGGTAGTGGAAGAAGGTCATGCGGGGATAAACTCAACAAGCTTAACCTGGGACTGGAGAAACAAATATATAGATTTCTTGAAGACCGGGAAGCTGCCCTGAGATCCTAACGAATCGAGAGCCTTGCGCACAAAGGCAACTAGGTTCAACTTGTCAGAAGATAACACCCTATTCAAGAGAACGTTCGATAGCCCACTCGCCATATGTCTGGGACCAGGAGATACAAAATATGTCTTGAGGGAAGTTCACAAAGGTACCTACGTAAACCATTCGGGTGTCGAATCGCTGGTTCGAAAGATAATCAGAGCCGACTACTACTAGATCTACATTCGTTCTTGTCACCTTGGCAATTCATGAAATGGGGGATGTACATCGTCGGTCCCCTGCCATGGGCACCCAGTAAGGCTCAATTTATATTATTTATGACTGACTATTTTTCTAAATGCGTCGAAGCCCAAGCATTTGAGAAAGTCAGGGAGAAAGAAGTTATTGATTTTATTTGGGAACACACTGTCACACCCTGATCTCGGGGAGCGCGACTGACGCTCAACCAAGTGAACCCGACCGAGAAAGCCTATTAGATTTCCTTCTACCGAAACTCATCCATGAATAAAGAGGAGATGCACTCCATTAAGCAAATACTAAAAATATTTTATTAACAATTCCCATTTCATTCCATTAGCAACTTCATTCATAATTTCCAAAGTATTACAAGTTTATAGATATAATGAAAAACATGTTTACCAAATAGCAACATTTCTAGTTCAATTCCCAAAATCATACACCACCCACAACCTGCCTACGGAGCCTCTAAGTATGATAGAAGAACAGTATGGAACTGCCGACAACAAGACCTCGGCTATACCTCAAGACACAAAGTGTAAGATCAAGTGACATCGGGCCCGGAATAGAGTAGGTCTCACCAAAACCTACTGAATAGGGAGTAACTGCTAACGAGGACCAAAGCTACCCGCTGCTGAATCACCTGCATCCATTGAAGATGCAGCGCCCCCGGCAAAAGGGACATTAGTACATATGGAATAGTACTAGTATGTAAAGCTAACTGTCCTCTTTCAAAATAGAATGCCAATGTAAGAAAAGGAAAATCGTGGAAACAACAATCAACAATCAATGATATTCAAATGCCAAGTTAAAACATAATAATTTCCAAAATATGAAGATAACACTGTGAGGTGATAATCAAAATATGATGATAATATTATTTTTGGTTGGGAGATTTTTAACACCGATATATCATTGTTCACAATATCACCTTTTACAATACCAATATTCACAATACCAATGTTCACAATACCAATACCACCGTACTTTTAGCACGGAGTCCGATCGCGACCCGATCGGTTAGGCCATCTCATTAGAGACATCAACCACAATCACTCTCAATACTAATACCACCATACTTTTAGCACGAAGTCCGATCACGACTCGACCGGCTAGGCCATCTCATTAGAGACATCAACCACAATCACAATTTCAATTATAATTTCCAGCACAATCACCACCATGTGTGCGGCATGGAGTCCGATCACGACCCGATCAGTTAGGGCATCTCACCACAATGTCGTGTGGATTGACATCATCCTTTTCTATCAATCAATCTCATCCCAATTAAGAGGAATAATTTTATCACATCAATTTCATCCCAAATAAGGATAATAATTTTATCATATCAATCTCATCCCAAATAAGGGGAATAATTCACAAAAATAACATAGTTACAAATGTATTTACCTCATCATCTTTCACATTGTATGAATCTCCACTAGTATTTTCAACCAATAACAACAACAATATTTCTTTGGCTCTTTTGGCCATTCACAAGATTTTTTATTCAAGGCACGGTGGCCGTATTTGATATTCCACACTTTCATTTCTTCCCTCTCATGTATCATCATCATAAATATCAACATATATACTATTCCGAAAATCACAACTTTAAGTTCATTAGAAATGAACAATTTAAGCACAATAGATTTCTTTCCGAGAAATGGAGTAAAATAATTGGCAATTGATACGCAAGTTAAAATTATCAACAAGTGACACACCATTTATTCTTGAAACACTATTCCCCAAAAAGGGCAATACACAATTTCCACTCATGAATATGTAAGAACACAAAACATATTGAAAATACTCACAAAGCATAGCATTAGTTAAAACGGTTACATATGGGCATGACTTGAGTACATAGGCTTTTAGGCAATTCTATTTTTGAAATAATTTTGGAATAGTTGAGTCAAAGCTCATTTCATAATCTTTCCCACATCATCCTATTTCATTGGCACCATTAGCCACAAGTATAACTTTCACTCTTGGCACGGTGACCACACTTTATACCCCCAATTCACTTATTTCACTTCCAACCATCTTTATAGATTATCAATAATAAGACATTTCTAATCAAAACTTTAGGTACACATATGAGCAATTAAGAGTCTTAAGCATATTGAGATTTTCTCACAGAATTTAGCATCATAGCCTTCTTTGAAACATGACTCAAAGACATAGCATTGTAATACACATATCATTCTTAAACACATTCCCAAAGGATAACATAATATGATAGGAACATTCGTAATACGTTTTGAATACATAATTCTTGACACTTTGCTTATTCGGAACAATCGAATTTATTGGGAACATCTCGGAACATAGAATAAGGAACTTGATACAACCATACTCGAAGCTTACAGGAACATCATGGAATTCAATTCTAAGAGAGTAGTTTAGCCAACATACCTTTATGGAGCTCTTTATTGCTACTAAAACCACCTACTACTATTACAACTTCAATCCACATCAACATAATTCAATTGGACCAATATTAGTAACAAATTCCATAATTTAGGCCATTTAGGCATTTTATCAAACACCTAGTAGGCATGAATCTCTACATCTCTTAACCATAGAATTAATTCATCCAAATACTACCATTTACCAACAATTTATCCCACCATCATTCTTAAATAATTCATAACTTTCAACATCACATACATGACCATCCATCCACACCCAACCAACAAAATTCCATCAAATAATCATCTTTCAAGCTCTACAGTTGTTATGTATTTAAATTGGGAACTTATGGCTTTCAATCACCATACTATAAGTTCTAATACTTAATTCATACTCATATTCCCATAATATATCCATACATGTAAGTATAAGGGTATAGGATTACCTTTTGGAAGAAATCTTGCAAAACCCTCCTTTGAGTTCTTGAAGATATTTCTTGAAGATCTAAGTATTTTATGTGTAGATTTTATCAATACCAGTGTAGAAATAATGGAATTTCACGCCAAGATTATGGGGATAGCTTACCTTGAATATGGGAGGAGTTGGTGGTCTTGATAGAGTGCAGAAGAGCTCCAAAATCCGTCCAAATGAAATGGGGAAAATGAACAACAAAATTGTAGTTATAGGCCTAGATTTTTGGGTTTTGGATGCGGCCCTAGATTCTTCACATCCCCACTTCACTCCTCTTTGAATCTCGGATGCGGACCTGGATGCTATGGCAGCACTTATCTTCCAACCTTTCTTTCGGACGTGGCCTCAGATGCTTCTCATCCGCAGACTCCTCCGCCAGCCTTTGATAATTTGGTCATAACTTCTTGTAGGAATGTCCAAATGACAAACGGTTTAAAGAGTTAGAAACTAGACTCGAAGATATTTCATTTAGTAGGTATATCATCACATAATTCCTTATATATATATGTATATATAATCGTTCAAAGTTTTGTCTTGTACCCATTTAAAACTTTAGTCTATCATGAATTCCAACTTGACTTGGACTTAGGGCTCTCCTTAGACCCCACATCACTTATAATATGCCTCGTACACTTATTATCATATCCAATTGATATCTATCATATTAATAGTCCTCTTCTGCACATAAAATAATATAATTAGCGCACATCGACTTTCTTAATAGCGCTTAAGTACTTCGAAATTTTCCGGGGTATTACATTCTCCCCCACTTAAGAACATTCGTCCTCGAATGTTTTAAAAGTCACTTCTAATAATAGAGTTACCATCCTTTTACCTCCAACCATTATGCATAGGCACTTATGACTACATGGGTCTTATACTTCCTTTCCAAAATGTAAACTTACTTATGGCCCTTAAAATTCGGCTATCTTTACAAATTCTTAAAATTTTCGTCAGAGTTCCCTTGTAACTGGGCCTATCCACCTATAAGATAATCACCAAAATCAACCTATCAACATATCCACAACTCGACAAAGCATCACAATATATATCAACAACACTAATCTCATCATTACATACATTATACTATCAAGAGTGATATCTGGACATGAGTTGCGCGTATTTAAATCATATCACATAGAAAGTACCTTTCAAATCACCATCATTTGACTATACACTCAAGTGAGAATATTTTATTTCCTTAACACTTTTGTCCCTCCAGGTGGCCTCCTCGACGTACCGACTTCGCCATAACACATTAACGGATGCAATCTCAACTCACGAACTTTTCTAACAATAGACACATGAAACACCGGGTACACGGAGAACACTAATAGGGAAACATCTTACTCATAGTTTGGCCTATTTCTTTCGAGATTTCATAAGGCCTAATGTGACTACACATAATTTACCTTTATTAACAATTTACATAGCATCCTCATGGAGAATATTGAGAATAACCCATTTACTTTCTTCAACTCTAAATATCTATGCCGAACACCTAAACTAAATCTTTGGCGACCTCCAACAATTAGTCTAAGATGTTCTAGCTTGAATATGACAATAAAATTTCCTATCCAATATATTTGATCATGGGATGATGCTTATTCTTTGTCATGTGACATATGGGAGGCATAATCGGAAGGATAAAGACATTAGCGCCAGTTATTCTTGGAAGACCATGAGTCATGAAAAGGACAATAACAATTGTTTCATTCCATATGTGTCTTGTTCGGCAATATTAAGACTCGAAGAGAAAAGGCCAAGTACATGACACTAGTCGTCTCCTGAAGTGTAGGGAAAATCAGTTCAACTCAAAATGAGAATATTTTGGCACCCCTAATGTGATATGGGTTTCAAAATGCATGAAATTGCATTACGGTCTAAACATCATCCGACACAAGGAATCTATGTCACAAGCCCATGGGGATGAAAAAGAAGTTGAACACTTGTGAGATTATTATCATTCTCACAACTTAACCTTTGCCAATAGTTGGTCCTATATGAGAGGACTGCAGATACGATAAATTTGTCTTTCAATTCAATATGCTCATCATAAGGATGCTTAACTTTCAAACTCACACAAGTGAAATCATGTAGCTAGGACATCTTAATGTGGGATAAAATCATGTATTGGTTAGAGAGAATGAACACTTTGTTGTGAGCTAGACATGTTTTTGCCATAACAATTCTCAAGCTGCAATACTAGGCCACTTCATAGGCAACTACAATACTAGGAACAATGTGAGTTGCTCACTGGGCATAATCTAAGTGGAAATGAAAGTCATACTGAGATGGGCGAACAAAAAGATCTTCTTGTGACAAATTCACAAAAACCTCAAATTCCCGAGAAACGTTATACAGACAAGTGACCATTTCAATTGACACGTACAACTCTTCACAATACCACAACTCTACACAAAGCGGCCATGCTGTCTCACCCCAATATATGCGGGTGGAGGTGTATTCAATGACACACTTTGGATTCCCAAAACGATAATAGTTGGTACAAAAGAGTTGCCTTTCAAATCAACCATTTAGCACCTTTGGCGTTAGCAAGAGTAGGTTCATAAGGTTTCATCATATGAGAAATAAGTGTTTAATCACATTGATTTCATACAAGATCTTCTTCCCTAAAGGGGTATAACTTAATTAAGTCAAAAATATAGAATCATTAACACACGAGGGTTCTGACAGGTTATGCCAATCGAAAATCACTTTTACTAGTTTGAATACCATACATCAATAAAGTTTCAATTTTGAACTACACCCGATGGAGTCTTGTAAGAATATGGGAATTCCGTTACTAGAAGAAGAATTTAGCCTTCATACCTCACTTTGAGCTTTCCTTAATTCACTACACAGTTCCGAAAATCCCAGCATAGTTCAATCTATTTAGAGACGTAGTAAAATTGAACACCAATTATGAAGATATTCATGGTTTCAGCTCATTTGAGCATTTTATCAAACACTAGGTGTGCGAATTTGATTACAAGGTTCATTCACAATATTTTCTTCACTCCACAACTAATTCAATACGAAGAGATTTCTCATACTAGTTCTATTACCTCACCACCAGCCTCATAGCTACATGCATGCATAAATAACAACCCTCATACCCGAGAATCATACTCCCAATTACCCATCTTCTACCTAAACCCAAAATTGAAGACGGGGGTTAGAACCTTTCCTCTTGGATGGATATCTTGTGAGATTTCTTGTTGAATTTCAAAGCATGGACAATATATTGATGAACGAATTACTTGGGGCTTACTTCTCTCTCTATAGAACATTCCTCTCTTCTCTCTAAAATGATAGGTTTCATGCCTTCAAAATGAACCCCAAGGGATTTTAATCATAATAGGGTCGGGTAAAAAACAATTAGAAAAATAAAGCCCCGACATAGATCTGCGACCGCATAATGCTTCTGCGGTTCGCAAAATGGACCACATAATGTCCCTACGGAACTGGGCACATCTGCCTCACTCTGCGATAAGTCTACAGTCCCAGACCAATTTTGCGGTCGCATAATGCGCCTCAGAACTCCCCTCCAGAAAGTTTCATGATGGATCTGCAATGGGTTGTGCGGCCCGCGAAATGATTATGCGGCTGCATACTGTACCGCATAATGGTTCGAAAATTTTCCCAGATTTCTGCTTCAGTCTGCTGCAGATTTGTGGTCCGCAGATCAGTTCTGTGACCGCAGAATTGCTCTAAACTTCCAAAATATTTATTCAACTCTCCAACGCACTGTTCAACCCAAAAAGTCCGAACCGCGACGAGCTTGCGAGTCGTGAAGAATCTCTACAATCATCAACGCATAAGTCTGCCTCGGCATCACAAAACCCCGAGTTTTGGGTGGAAGTTTTCAGGGCCTTACAGTTTTTTATGAGGAAATAGTAGATCGTGCTAAGTTATAATTGAAGACCGGTTATGAATCAGAGTCGAGCATCGCACCAATAGTATCCGAGGCCTCTCAACGATCGACCTTGAATACTGGGGGCCATCACCCTCGGATAATAATTTTAGCAAGGAAGGAAACTTTGTGCTTGAACAGTCTGCGCTCGGTGGATAAGATTTGTTGTAACGTCCAAACAGTCAAATGAACCATGCCCACGTAGACCACTTAAGCCATAACACGAAACGTGTACACATTTACAATCTTGCATGTTGCGCACAAAAATAAAAGAAAGTTATGACCTTGCAGATACATATTTAGTCCCTTAAGACTAATACATTTTGTTCCTTAAGGATAGATATTAAGCCCAAGGGCCGCCTCTATCCGGATCCAATAGATCACCCCCACTCGGGGACTGTCGTCCTAGGTAAGCCCAGACGACTTGCGTATCAAAGCCCAGGGGTACGAAGCCTATTAGGCAATACCCAAATTAAAAGGCTACGGTCATCCTAGAAACGGCTCTGGGACATTTGAAGCCCGTAATCAAAACATAAGGCCTTCAAAAATTCCAAACCGGTTCAAAGGATACTCTCGGAAAACTATAATCTAAAAACATTTAAGTAAGCACTTTGGGGAAAGCTTCCAGTCATACAAAGCCCCCACAAGTTTCAAACAAAATTACATAATAAACAAGCCTTGTTCAAACTTCCGAACAAGACCCTATTACTATGTTTTATTTCGTGCTAAGGCATTTGAAATCTTTGCAATCATGAAGAAAAAACCAAAAGAAAGAAACTCGAAAATTGCCTAAGGGAAAAAGCCTTATATATATATTCAAATAAAGATCTTTACAAAGGACAAACGACCTCAACAAAATTAACAAAAATACAAAAACAAAAGGAAAATCGCTAAGGCACATAACACTGATCTCCACTGTAGCCAGCCTCATCACCAGGGCCATCGGGGTCTTCTCCGCCTTCGGGTTCACCGGAGCCCTTAGAGCTTTCCTCATCCTCAGGGTCAGCCAGCATCTTGGCCTCATCCTCGAGCCTTTTAGTATCTTCGATCTTGACCGACAGGTCAAATCCCCGGGAATGGACCTCTTTGAGAGCCTGTCTTCGAGACTGCCACTTCACATACTCAACAGTAACTTTCAGACGGTACTGGCCTACCTCAGCATCTGCTCTGTACTGAGCCATCATCTCTTCAGCATCGACATTGGCTATTTTCGTCATTGACTTGGCTATTTTAAGCTGCTTGCCAAGGACATCTTGTTGAGCGATGGTCGAGCTTGGCTGAGACTGGAGGTCTTCAATATTTTGGACCCGGGCCTTGGCTTTCTCCCTCGCCACTCAAAGTTTGACCTCCACCGAGACCAGCTGCTCCCTGGTAGTCTCCATCTCTTAAGCCAATTGGTCCACTTTTCCCTTCCACTCTTCGGCCATGGCCTTGACCACGTCTATCTCTGCTCGAAGTTGGTCGATACAGTCAACCTTCTGCTGAACCTGTGAGTTTTGACCATTAGTCGCCATGTCTAACTCGTTATCCTAACTTAAAGGATCTTTACCTTTTCCACCAGGTCGATATGTTCATTCTGAGCCGCATTTAACTTAGCACGGAGATTCTTTACTGCTTCTTTGTGTTGCTTGCTGAGAAGGTTATACATGTCCCTCTTCTTAGAAAGCTCTTTGACCTCAGCCTCGATCTGGTTAACCTTAGCCCGATACCGGAGAAAGACTTCATGATTGAGTACCGAGGCCTGCAAAGATATGAAAAGGGAAAGGCATGAAAGATATCAAAAAATAAATTTGAAGACAGAAGAGTGTAATGACACCTTACCCAGTTCAGTGCCTATTGTACTTCGTTGAACAAGCACGACGCATTCACCTCATTCATTTTTGCCTGATCGTCTTCGGTTACCAGGCACCAGAGGTAGCTAGCTACTTCGACGAGAGCGGAAAGGACTCGGGAATCCTCCGGGACGGTGATGATAACTGACCGCTTCCGTTCGGGAACCATACTCGGGGCGGGGAACCAGTTGATCAACTTTGGGCTCGAGTTTGGCCCACCGACCTCCGAGGATGAGCTTTTCCTCGGCACCTCTAAACCACCCAACCCGGAGAAGTTTTCTAGAGCGGTTGAGTACACACAATCAAACATCAACGGAGTGGATCGTCCACACCATGAGCCCCTTCGTTGGATAGATCCTTTGTCGCTCGGGCTTCATTGAACATAGACTCTGTAAATGAAGGCGACTCAGAAATTTCTATAACACCGGGCGGGGCAGAGCCGGCATCTCGAGAAGTCTCAGCCCTCGCTTCTGCACTAGCCTCCTGAACCTGAGGGGGATTAACCTCCGTTGTTTCCCCCTCGATTTTCACCCACTCCTCGGGGACGGATGGCTCGCAGGCCACAAAAAGATCATCCTCCTCGGGCTTGTCCTTGAGCCGGTATAACAAGTCCAAATCAGGCACTCGGGAGCTGGAGCTTTCCTTTAGCTTTCGATCCAATCTTCTCTTTAGCTTTTGTTTTCTCCGAGCTCAGGGAACTCAGAGCCCTCCTTATTTGCTTCTCTCCTGCTACATCCTCGGGCTGCCCCAAAGCAGAAGGATCAGCGGGCAAGTCTTCGCCCCGTACCAAGGGCCTAAGCTCAATGGTCGTAGGCAAGCCTGTAAAAATAAAAAAGAATGAATAAGAACATAATGCTGAAAAATAAATCACTAGTGCTACTTATTCAGGAAAAGAAATCTTACCATGGGAACAAGCCTCCCAGCGGCCCTTCATGAGCTCGCGCCATGAGCGTTCGGCATAAGTAAACTGCGAACAAATGCATTCGATCCACTCTTTGAGCGGAGGAATGGTATTTGGGACTCGAGTGAGGGCTGCACCACAGTAAATAACGATGAGGAAAAGGGAGGTAAAACATAAAATTGGCATCTCGGGGAATGGCCTAAATTTGGCAGGTATCAGGTTGGCGGTCTTCACCCCAACAAAGCATCCCTTCCAACCATGATCCCGGTTCTTATCGATACTTGAAATCGGGGCTTTACTATCCTGGCGTATGAGCTCTATCAGCCCCCCTGGAAGATTCAGGGATTCTACAGGCAGAGTAGATGATCGACGATGAACAAACAAGAGTCGATTTTGTTCACAAAATATTGAAGGAGGATTACGATCCTCCATAGTGATGGATGGATCTGACTGAAGCATACGTCATACCTCCTGCAGAAGTCCAAAATGACCGGGTCCACCGGGTCCATTGTGAAGGGGTAAGTGTAAACACTCACATACCCCTCAGCATGGGTAGTAATGTCATCATCGGGCCCAAGGATCACTACATCCTTATCTGCCCAACCGCAGTCCTTACGAACCACTAGAAGAACAACCTCAATGATGGAGAAAATGAACCTTGAAACCGCCTCGCATCGGCCTTGCACCGAAGAGGGATTTGCGACCTTAAAGTCATCCGCGACGAAACATCCCCGGGACGAACATTTTCAAGGGGGGCTTGGCTTCCAGTTCATCGATAGCCACGTCAGGAGCGGACCTCTCGAGGACAACCACATCAGGGGTAGTTTCCTTGATCTCGATGGTCGCTTGCGAGGAAGAAGAAGCAAATTTTTGGGGAACCGTCTTGGAAGTCTTCGCCATTGTTGTCAGGAAAAAGGATTGAATGTGTGAAGGAAGATTAGGAGGTGAAGGTTAAAAACTTGCTAAGAAATTCAAGCATGCCGGCTTAAGTAGAGGATAAAGAAAAGATTGCAGTTTGTTGAAAAAACTTGAAGTACGAAGGTAAGTATGTTGGATTATGAAGCAAGGCAGCAATATCTTGGAGGATCGAAGGTAGAAGCTTGGTCAAAAGTAAAAAATGAATGGATGAGGGATTATTTATAGGGTATTTGCGCCGTTTCGCATCTAGGAACAACCTACCGATGGCTGACACGTGTTTAGAGTCATTATGACGTGACTGACGTGATGTTTCAGTTTCTTTGTCATTTCTGTCACGGCGTGTTGAAGAAGGAATCAAAGAGCTCATGTCATTCCTCATTGTTTTCGTAAACTTACTCTCCGAGAAATGAGGTGACTATCTGTATACGGGTGAAACCATGCCCATGGGACACCCCATTTCCAATAAAGTAAATCAAGCAAGAGACGTGATGATAAGAAACCGGAATCTAGGTGAGGGTTTCATCGAGCCTGGGTCCAAGGGCACAACGCCCAACCTCGGGAATATCGGGGCCACGACCCCGGGATCCGTCTAAATCCCAAAAGACATCAGAGAGCATCGTCAGAAGGCTGTGATATTTGTGATCAGTTGGTTATCACGGTGTAGATCTCGGCACGTACAAGCAGAAATCCGGTGATTAGTTAGACGGATGATTTTTACCTTTTATGGAATTGTACCTAGGGTAGGACTCCGCTACTATATAAAAGGGGTTTGATTATTCATTAGGGACACTGTAACACGCATATAAAGGAAATATACTATTAATTTCTCTGTTATTCCAAGTTCTAGTTCTTGTTCATCAGTGCTTGGCCATTACGAGTCCGTGATCGAGGGCGGATATTTCATTAAGGTTGTTGTTAAGTGTGAAATCACCCTCCTTGAGTAGTTTGATAATTTATTACCTCCTTTACCCATTTAGTCTTACGCAATTTATCGTTTGTATCAAATTAATCCACGTATCTTTAAAACCACAAACAAATTTAATTGTTATCCATTTCTTAGGGTAAACAAAATGTCTTGAATCTAAAAGAGATAAAATAAATGAAATACTCTAAATACGCTAGAAAAGCTTTAGACGCACTTTAAATATTTTCCCATGTGTTCATACCCGAACCTTGGATTGCTATGCTTAAATAATAAAAGGATCGTGTGGGCATTCCTGCATCTTGATACCTTTAAATTTACAATAATTGTGCTTTAACCATGTGTACATTCCCGTACCTTGGTTTAACATCCAATTTTCAAAGAAGTACCTTGTGTGCGTATCACATATAGGTCAAAAAACTTAAGAAATACAATAAAAATAATTAAGTGGTAATAGGCAAATCATAACAAATAAAATACAAGAATAGATAATAATTGATTTGAGCCTTACATTAGTCAATAAAAGCAAACGTGCTACAACCATGTGACTCGAGAGGTGCCTTACACCTTCCCCTCGGTCATCATAATTTCTTACTCAGTCGTCTGTTTTTCATAGACCATAAATTAGGAGTTAAACCTTCTGCTTGTCACTGGATTTAAATAAAAGGTGAGTTGGAACACCAAAACTCAATTGCAAGTGGTGACTTTAAATAATAAATAATCCCTTTTCAAAATATCACTTTAATTGGAATAAATCTTCTAACTTAACCTTGTAATAAGGTTATGTAGAAAAAACGAGGTGTGACAGCAACCAATACCAATTCTTGATGACCCATAACCCCACAAGTCATCCGTAACCAATACCAAATCCTGATACCCCGTAAACACAAGTCTAAGTATTGGTTACGGATGGTATTGGGTATGGATACTAATCACATACGTGTGGTTACCAATACCAAATTCGTAACCAATACAAGTCCAAGTATGTGAATAGTTTCCAATTTCGAGTTTAAATCAATGTTTAAAATCTGAAACAATACTATGTTAAGTTGTCAGAAATCCCAAATTTAACTCTTTAGGTATAGAAGTCCATGGGTAATCATGATATATAATCAAAACAAATTTTGTGAAAATGAGCAGTTTCCAAAATGCTGGACAACTTATACCCCTGGAAGCCAATTCCTCTTTGCGATCGCGCCAATCTCCTTCACGATCGCGTAGCACTACACACGTTCGCGATGCACGACCTTCAGCACCTTTTCATGATCGTGGACCTCACATCCCGTTTGCGATGCACATAAACCCTAGCACTATTTACTCTTAGTGATCGCGAGATTAACCATTGTTATCGCGATTCATATCTTTGCTGCAAAAAATTTACAGTTGCAACATGGCTCGAAGTCATCCTAACAAGTTCGTATATTCTATACAAACATGTTCAATGTCTCAAAACACAATTAAAAACATCAAAACCAAGAATCAAAGATCCATCTAAAATATGAAACTCTTTTAAGTTCATGAATTCTAACTTTCGACTAGAAGTGCCGAATCACCCCCGGGCCACCCAAGACCCGAACCTAACACATTAGTTCAAAATCATCATACGAACCTATTGGAGCCTTCATATCATGAATCCGAGCTCATTTACCCATAATATTACTTTGGTCAACTCTTCTTAACTTAAAGCCTCTAGTTTCCAATCAAGTTTTCCAAATCACTCCCGTAACCTCTCGGAACCCAAACCAACCATACATACAAGTCATAAAAGATCATATGAACCTACTCAAGGTCTCAAATCACAGAACGGGATGTTAGACCTCAAAATAGCCAGTTGGGTCATTACAATAAGGCTATTGATACCTAAAGTAATTATCACATCCCAAAATTCCACCAAGGCTGTGATGGCACCAAACCCACTCACTAGACAAGCCCACACACAACAACAACAATAGAATCTACTTATTTATCCATTAACTATTTCATGGTATACATAACAATGCAAAATAAATCTTCAAATCAAATTTTTAAGTACAAAATCGAAGACATAGTCTAATTATGACCACAATCGTCTAGAAAAATGCCCCAAATCTGGTATCACTACATTACAAGCATCTAATAACAACAACTAGAATTAACTGAACAAATACATCTATCTAGAAAAGAAATACATTGATAGAAATAGGTAGTATGGAAGGGGGACTCCATATGCTGCGGATCGAATCAAGTAAGACAACTCAACACGAAGACTCCAATAATTTTCTTACTCAGCTCAATGGGTATCGCTAATGCCGGTCTCAAATCCTGCATGAAATGGGCAGAAGTCTAGTATGAGTATAAAACCATGGTACTCAGTAAGCATCAAGTCTAGCCTCGAAGAAGTAGTGGCGAGGGGTCGACATTGACACTTACTAACATTCAAATAATCAGATAAAGCATGAATTGGTACAAGATAAGACATGGTATCATCAAATAAGATATGAAATCTAGATACATAGTTCGTATAAAAATTCGGGTATGCTTCACAGATATAGGAAATTAAATCAGATGTAAAATACTCTAAACCTCGCATAAAGACATGATACATGTCAAGAACATTTAAATAAATTAGTTGCATGAGTCTACAATATGTGCATATGCATGTTCATGATCCCATTCTCAATACCTCACATCACAAATTCATGTGCTGACACTGGCCACATGTCCAATCAACCACTATATCCGAGTGCCTACGGTCACATGGCCCAAGGTAACATGGGTAATCACCTAACTACAAAGGGACGGATCCATATCCAATCATTGATTGTTTTACAATTAATAATCATTAACCAATCATTGCAGTGTGCAACCTATTCTAAGCATTTTTACATTAATAATTAATAATTAATATCCGCTCATAATGTCCTTGGTGCCAAAATCCTGAACTTTCTGCAACATCAAACTCTCTAACTAATGCATATGTAAATGAAATAATATAATTAAGAGGCACCAAACATAATAACATAAATGCCGATAAAAGCTCGTAGAGCTAAAATATGGCAGAGGTGTCCCGACCCAAAACCACCACCCGGCTATGATGGCGCCAAACCCCACTTGCTAGGCAAGCCAAGCATAAAATATTGCAAAAAATAATATAGATACAGATAAGTAAGTCTGAAAGTTGAATAATTATAAGTAAATATTGAATCAGTGCAACAAATCCCCAGAAACTGGTAACACTAAGTCATGAGCTCTAATATAAGAATACAAGTCAGCCAGTACACTATAATGTTTGAAACAATAGCGGTAATGGAAGATAGAAAGAGACGTTAGGGACTGCAATCAGGATGTAACTCTACCTTGGGTCTCAACTGTAACAACAACAACTTGCAACACTCAACTAGGTCCAGCTCCTGGATCTGCACAATTAAGTACAAAGTGTAGTATGAGTCCAACTAACCCTATATAATCAGTAAGTATCATGACTAAGCTTGATAAAGTAGTGACGAGAGTGGTCAATGATACTCACATAACAAACCTATAAAATTCATGAATATTCATGCACACATCAACAATACTGAAATCTATGCATGAAAAACATATAAGGCCGGCTGTGCACAGAGAAACGATATACACAAGTAATCTACCAACAGTTGCATATAGAGAAGACATATATGAACAACAAGTCAAGATACACATATTGACATATAGAGAAAATATGTACCGTGATGCATTCCACCAAGTAAAGCATCATATAGAGACGATATGCATAAAAGGCATGTATACATTCCGGAGTTAGCATATAGAGAAGATAAGTAGTAAAGAATTATGTTACATCCAAGGAATTTTCATATAGAGAATATACGCAAGGTCCAAACACTTATCAGATTTTCATAATCTGCGTGTACGTCATCAAGTAGAAACATGAGAGGACGATCCTAGGGGGGTGGATCCTTATCCACGTGCTGCACGGACAACTCACGTGCCATAATCATAACAACTGCATGGAAATTTTACGTGCTATAATAACTCAACTCACACGGACCACTTACATGTTGTCAATCCAGTCCATCACAAAGAAAGCGCATAAAATAATACATGTACACAAACAACGGATCTCAAATCACATACTCATAGACTGATAAAATACCATGCTAAGGTGTATGCATGTGCGAAATGTACAACACATCTCAGATTAGGCGGGAACGCGATATAATAACGAGTATCATGTACAAATAGGAAAACACAACCTATACTTGATCTCTGGCGTGATTCAAGAAGCTCATGTAGTCATACAAATGATTAAAACATGGATCATAGAAAGCAAACATTCCAAAAAAGCATAATAGAAACCTAAAGTCTAATTTGGTCATAAATCATATATAGCACTCGCATATACGTTTATGTTACATCTCGCGTTTTCATACGTTAATGTTTTGTCTTCAGTTAATTGGCGTAGACTCGGGGGTGTGATTTTCTTGAGGTTATAAGAATTTATGCTAATTATAACAAGCAATAAGTAAGTGCCATGAAAGATAAAGGGTAAACGAATCAAAGAAAATGAGTTTCGTTGAAGGTTATTGATTTGGGATAAAATACGGTACGAGCCTAATACCCGGTATTTATGGACGAGTGTCATACAAGGTACTACATGACCATGATAGTAAGGTGTACAAGGTATGTTAAAAGTGAGTAGTATTTTAAGTAAGTTGAGATAATTCTTAATTATGTGGGCAGTTGGTTAATTATTGGGTTGCAAGATATTACCTAATTAACTAATGAATTATGGGATAAAGATTAACCCCCCCCCCCAACCCCCACGTGGCAGCAAGCCACTACC
>AWOL01S0036754.1:147787-264496 GCA_000715115.1 Nicotiana otophora | reverse complement strand
TATATATATATATATATATATATATATATATATATATATATATATATATGTTGTCATGAATTAAAGCATGCGGGTGGTAATTGTCTTATTGTACCATGTTGTTTCTTTTACTATGCCTTCCGTGCCTTAGTTAGATTGCTATTCTTTTAACTGTTCGCTTTCATATTTATTACTTATTTTGAAGATATTGGGATATTGAATGTTGAGGTTGCTTATTATAGCACCATAGTTGAAGTTGAATTTTGCTTCCCACCTTGCTTTATACTTTGAGTTATTAATATTGCTTGACGAGGAAGAGTGAAAAGCACGAAGGGTGTTATTGTGCTATATTTGCATATTGTTATCATTGATTGAGTGAATGTGAGGATTAAAGAATGAAGGGTGATATCGTGCACTTGATTGCTTTATTATCATTTATCATATCATGTGAGGATGAGAGTAAAAGCATGAAGGGTGATGTCGTGCCATTGCATTTATCATATCATATGAGGAAGAGAGTAAAAGCACGAAGAGTGATGTCGTGCCATTGCATTTATTATATTATATATTGAGAATGAGATTAAAAGCACGAAGGGTGATTGATGTTTGGCCAAAAGTATGTTTTTTTATATATGAATCGCCTCGCATTTTGCTCTATACTAGTTGGTTCTAATGTGCAATGAGTTGAGCTAACTTTTGGTATTTATATGTGTAGGAATCAATTGAGAGTGAAATGAATTGAATGCACATAAGTTATAGCTAAAACAAAAATAACAAAATGGACAAGTGTCAAATTCTAGCATCCAGGGTAGCGCGACGCGCTACATGTGGCGCTAGAAACTGAAGACCAAAATTTTTAGCGCCTAGGCTAGCGCGACGTGCTGTTCAGGGTGCCCAATCTCGGGAATTATCCTATTTCGACTTGGAGAAGATATCTTTGGGTCCTAGACGCTCCTAACTTGTATAAAAAAGGTTCTAAACCTAATTTTTGGAGATGTAACATTTTTTGGGAGGAGAACATGCCACTTTGGAGGGAAGAACGCAAACCACGCTTGAAGGAGGCTTTCAATTAGTTTTTATTCTCTTCTCTTCCTTTAACCTTATAGTTTATTAGTTCTAGAGTTGTGGGGTGCTACATGAATATTGTAGTTTGAAGCTTGAATTATTCTTACTATTTTATCATATTGGATTATTTATTCAATTCTGCGCTTAATTATTTGATTACTTGATCATCAATTAAATACTATCTACGAATCTAGGATTGAACTCGAGAGAGAAAATTTTAGATTACAAATAGGATTGAGTAGAGCAAGATCTTGAACCTGAGCATCTGGAATGAATTTACGGTTAGGATAGGGATATATCTAATCGTCTTACTTGGTTAATATACGGAAATTATTAATGTATTCTTATTAATCCTTATTCCATTGGAATATAGGCGTTAGGTTAGCTTGAATAGGTGGGTAGTACTTCGGGAGAATGCTACGAGTAATATTAACCTTGTCAATCAATAAACCAAATAAATTAGTTAGGCAATTTAAGTAAAAAAACTCAACGGAATTGTTAGTTGACCCATAGCTTTAGAATATTTTCTCCCATTGAATTCGTAAGCTTGCCTACTTGTTTTCTTTAGTTTCTTAGTTTGCTACTCTATATTAAGTAAAGTTAAATAATCACAGTTTAGAAAATCACTTGAATATATTAATTGGTTGAGTTTAATTTAGTTGATAGTTAATCGAAAGAACTCATGGGAACGATACTCTACTTATCACTTTATTAATTGTCGACCGCGTATACTTGTGTGTGCGTTTTGGGAGCAACAATAATGCCGTGCAATTTGATGATTCTATTGCTTTTACTTGATGCTTTAATTGTGAGTTTAATTTGACGGTTTCATTGCTTATTTCAGAAAGAGACATACTTGGTGATTCTGTGTTGTTTGTTCCGGTTGTTGTCCCTTTATATGCCCCTACCCCATTACTTTTTTATAAATGCTTTACTTGTTATTTCCATTGCTTTATATATATATATATATATATATATATGCATGCACAAGTTTTTAGTAAGTGTCTTATCTTAGCTTCATCATTACCTCGTCGAGGTTAGGCTCGACACTTACTGAGTATATCGACCCATACTACACTTCTTCACTTCTTGTGCAAATTTTGACGTTGGTACTAGTAGAGTCCGAGGAGGTACTTAGCTGCTACCAATCCGTGATTCGAGGTAGAGCTGCATTCCATTCGCAAACCCTAGATCATTTTTTATTTCTTTGTACCGTTTCCTCTCATTTCAGGCAGTGTTGTATTTATTTCAAATCTTGTATTTAGCTGGATCTAGATGCTTATGTGCTTATGACACCAAATATCTTGGGATAGTTTATGTTATATCATCGGTTAGTTATTAGATATTTATTGCTTTTCTTTTTCTATATCTGTTATGTTGGCTTGCCTGGAATTCGATGCTAAGCACCATTACAATACCGCAGTGGGAATTTCAGGCCGTGACAAATATAGTGTATACAACCGAATTGAATACACTAACATATACCCTATTTCTTGATTTTTTGTTGTTTGAATACAACTGAATTCAATACAGTGAAATTGAATACAATATAAAATATACAAGAACGAATACATCCAAATTGAATACAATGTATACAATTGAATTGGATACTGCGACGTACATCTCATGGCAAGCAATTAGTAGCTACAGAATGTAATTAGTTAAATTATAGTTACGCCCGACAATAAGCCTCCATACAATGGTCATTTCCGGAAAATCTTCTTTTTCTTTCAATGAGTATAACTTTTGGTCCATCCATTTTTAGATAAATCTTAAATTTCCTTTCCTAGACTCTAGAGCAACAACAGTCATGGCCTCATGGACTACGAAGCAAAATAAGTAATACTTTTCTTCATTGTGAGTGTGTTGTAATAGGGTACTCGTTAACGAAAAAGTTTAATCGAATTAGACGAGTTGTGGTGGTTCAGAGAAACAATTAGATGAATTGTGGCAATTGAACCCACTAATTAAATAATTACTTTGGAAGTATTGCCTAAGTTTGAATACGACAAATCAAAATGTCAAATATGTGTGGAATATAATATGTTAAACATCCTTATAAGTCAATTTAAAGGAATTCAAATCCGTTAGACTTAATTTATACAGATATTTGTGACATGAAGCCAATACTATCTCACGGTGAAAAGGAGTATTTTATAATTTTTATTGATGAATGTACTCACTATTGCTATGTTTACTTACTTAGTAGTAAATATGAAGCAATAGATATATTCAAGCAATAAAAAAATAAAGTTGAAATACAACTTAACAAGAAAATTAAAATGATAAGAAGTGGTAGGGGTGGTGAATACGATTCTCCTTTTGAAGAAATATATTTAGAATATGGCATTATTCATCAAACAACGACCCCTTACACGCCCCAATCTAATGGGATTGCAGAAAGAAAGAATCAATCATTAAAAGAGATGATGAATGCTTTGTTGATAAGTTCTGGTTTACCACGGAACTTGTGGGAGGAAGCCATTCTTACGGCTAACCGAATATTTAACGAGTACCCCATAGCAAAACACAATCCATTCCATATAAAAAATAGAAAAGAAGAAAGGTCAACTTAAATTATTTTAAAGTGTGGAGGTATTTAATAAAAGTGAAAGTTTCTAAACCCAAAAGGTAAAGATATGACCAAAAATAGTTGATTATGTTTTCATAGGATATGCAACCAATAGTAAAGCATATCGATTTTTGGTTCATAAATTAGAAAATTCTGACATCCATAATAATACGGTTATGGAGTCAGATAATGCTGAATTCTTTGAATATATATATCCATATAAAAAGGAATGCGAGCCGATTGGTGAAGGATCTAAATGACCTCCAGAAGGAACAAAAGAAAGTATATCTTAGAAGGAGGATCCAAGATGTAGTAAACGACAAAGAACGTCTACTTCATTTGTACTAGATTTTGTGACTTTCTTATTGAAAAATGAGCCTCGAACATTTAAAGAAGCCATGCCTTCTTCTGAATCATTATTTTGGAAAGAGGCGGTCGATAGTGAAATAGAATCCATATTGGACAATCATACTTGAGAATTCGTTGATCTTCCTCCTGGTAACAAACCGTTAGGTTTTAAATGGATATTTAAGAGGAAAATGAAAGATGAAGGAACTATTGACAAGCATAAGATAAGAATTGTTGTCAAAGGGTATAGACAACGAGATGGCCTTGATTATTAAAATACATACTCTCCTGATAGAAGAATTACATCCATACGGACGTTAGAAGCATTAACTGTTGTGTATGGTCTTGAAATCCATCAAATGGAAGTTAAGATGGCCTTCTTAAATGGAGATTTGGAGGAAGAAAGTTACATGGAATAACCTGAAGGGTTTGTGATTCGAGGCAAAGAAAAGAAGGTATGTAGACTTGCTAAGTCTCTTTACGGACTAAAACAAGCACCCAAATAATGGCATGCAAAATTTGACCACACAATATTGTCAAATGGTTTTAAGATTAATGAATATGATAAATGTGTGTGCCTTAAAAATGCTCCAAATCACGTAGTCATTGCTTGCTTATATATGTATGATATGCTGATAACGAGTAATGATATTGCTAACATAAATTTGACTAACCATATGCTAACTAACAAGTTTTATATGAAATATTTGAGAGTTTTCGATTTGATCTTGGGTATTAAAATCCATAACACTTCTCAAGGTTTGTTATTGTCATAATCTCATTATATTAAAATAGTACTTGACAAGTTTAAGCATTTGGATTTTAAAGTTGCAAAGACTCCAATTAATGTGAATCTTGTACTTGCAAAGAACAAATGTCAAAGCATACCACAATTGGATTATGCTCATGTGTTGGAATATTTAATATATATCATGAATTGTACACGACCAGATATAGCTTGTGCTATAAGTAAATTGAGTCGATACGCGAGTAATGCAGGCCAATCTCATTTTATGGCAATGAAACTAGTTTTGGGATATTTAAAATATATTCAAGACTTTACTTTGCATTATAGTAAGTATTCTGCGATGATTGAGGGATATTATGATGCAAACTGGATCACCAGTTCAACTGATTCTAAATCCATACGTGGATATATATCCACTATTGGTGGAGGAGCAGTGTCTTGAAAATCATCCAAACAAACTCGTATTGCTCGCTCTATACTAGAGGTTGATTTCATAGCTTTAGATAACGTCAGTGAAGAAGTTGAATGGCTCCAAAATATTTTGAAAGATATTCCATTTTGGCCCAAACTGTTGACACCAATATGCATATATTGTGATAGTCAAGCAACAATTGAAAGTGTTGTGAGCATTATGTATAACGAAAAATCTCGTCATATACAATGAAGACATAAAACCGTTAGGCAATTACTCTATAGGGGAATTATCACAATTGACTATGTGAAGTAAAGAGATAATGTATCGTATCCATTTACAAACGGTCTAACTAGAGAGGTAGTTGAAAGTTCATCGAGAGGGAATGGGACTATGGCCGATGATAAGCTATTGTGGCAGTAACTCTACCCAGAAGATTGAAGATCCCAAGATTTACGTTCAAGGAGATCAAACAAAGTCATTAATGATGGTTCAACATTGTCAACTAAAAGTTTGGTCCATACTCATGATGAGACAATGTTCAGTACCAAGGATAAAACATTAAGGTTTTTTAATGATTTCTAAAATTGATACGGACTATATCAAATCGTGTATCTATGAGATAACACGTTTAGGAATCACCTATGTAAGTGTGAAGTGTTAGCTACTTCAAGGATAATTTTATAAGGCCAGTTCTCTACGCATTTTTGAAGCCAGGCGATGTTCATGGCTGAAACGAACACATCAAGTAGAACCAAAGACGGTTAAAATTTGATTGTGTGATTTATGGTTGTCTAGATACACACCAAAGTTTTACAATTCAAAGATATCAAATTTACCAATTGACCGAGTATATCCGATATAAGTTTATTATGGAAAGTTCAAAGAAAAACCTACTTACCAGATGTAATTAATCCTTGTTTATGAATCACACAATTTTTCATGCATATTTTCATTGTATAGTCATTTCCCATTCATGTAGTAGATTGTTGGATTTTTAGTTCAAAAAAGAGAGTGAATGGGAAATGGAGGGAAAAATAAAAATTTTAAATTTTCCTCCTCTGCAAAAGAACATTATCCCATATTGGAGGAGGAAAGCTCATTTGTTGAGTATTTATATAATTACACTTCTTCTAACTCTTAAAGAGTTGAGAAGAAGGCAAGCCTCACGCCATCGTCATCACTCGGCTCGGCTTTGGATTCGAAGCTGATTGATTGATTAATTTTTTGGATCAAATTTATTTATTAAAATATTAATATTTAATCCAAATCAACCGTTTCTATAACAGTAATTTAAGTTTTCTCCGATCTTATTTTCTGTTTTAGTTTACAGAAATAGCCGTTTTTATTATAGCCGTTTTACGCGAATGGACATCTTGAACAGTTGCACTTCTTCGTTTGAACCCAACCAGATGACTATAAATATCATGCCATTCCCTGATATTTTTCTTACGAAAAATTCTGAAATACTCTCCTTTCTGCATTGTTTTCATACAACAAAACGTAAGTGTGTGATTGTTGCCGCATCGCTGAAACACTAAGGTTTGAAGTACCGGTATATCAGTGTGTGTAATCCGTTCTATCCTGGGAGGAAATAATTCAAAACTTCGGATACTAGAAAGATAAGTTCTTTAAGAAAACACTGTGAATTCAGTGGGCTTCGATTAATTTTTGCTTCTTCTACATTTCTATTTTTTTTTCGTTATTTCTGTTTCCAGAATTGTTTTATGAATACAATTATTAACACTTGTAAGTTCCTAAAGTTGCCGGAAATTCCTAATAACAAAAGTCTTGATCGCATTGAGGCACATGTGAAGTTGAGTAATAGACTATGATTTGCATGACTCTAAGATGAGAGGATGCCAAGAAAGTCTTAAACGCTAGAAATGTAAATAAGTCTGTAAAGGGAATGAAGGAATTGAATTGACTCAAAGGAGTTTAATTTTTGATACTTAATGTTCATTTTATGTACAAAATATTTTAGAGTTTATTACCTTAATGATCATTGAGTATTTGAAGTAGGTAAACAAAGTTACTTTTTATTTTTTTATTTTTATATATGTCAGAAAAGTCACATATCTTTTGTTATTTTACTCAAAAAGTCATTTGAGTTAAAAAGTGATATATTCAGTTTTTTTTATGACATGGCACCTGATTTTTAACCCAATAAATACAAAATTAAACCCAACACATTTTCTTCAAACCCCCCCTATCCAACCAAATACCCGACCCGTAAAATCCCTCTTATATGCTACATATATTTCGAAAAGGTCCAAAGTTACTGGCTTAGTACATGTACATAATTTTTGGTCGCTTAAATTCATATAGCTATGGTCCAATGGTCCATTTGATCAGGAGGTAAAGTTGTTGCCATGTGACCAGGAAGTCACGGGTTCGAGCCATGAAAATAACTTCTTGCAAAAATGTAGGGTAAAGTTGCGTACAATAGACCTTTGTGGTCCGACCCTTCCCCAAACCTCGTGCATAGTGGGAGCTTAATGCACCTGGATGCCTTTTATGGTTCAATAATCCATTTCTGAATTTTGTTACTAACTGGAAAAATTCACCAATTGAAGCTAGATCATCCCTCTTAACTTAGATATTTTCTCGTTCCTTTAAACCTAGATCATTTAGCAAAAATATATTATGTTAGATCACTTAACTACCATCAAACTAGTTCTCGCGGAAACAAATTAGGTAAATAAAGCAACATATAACGTGCATAAAAGTTTAATTCTGTCTCGATGATTCATATTTCTTGTGAAAAATATTTTCCAAGTTCAAAACCATGCAAAATGGTGCTTCCAAATTTTATGTACTTAAGTGTTTATATTAAAGTATTTATCATTTTTGGACTGATAAAGAGATTTGTTTAACATATAAAGAGATTTTCGGGCATTTGTTTAGCATATAAAGGGATTTTTGAGCATTTGTTTAACATATAAAGAGATTTTATAGGTCAGATATTGAGTCAAATAGGAGATTTTTGGTTAAGATGGGTTTGGGCTTAATAATTTCTTTATATTTTTGGTATAAAAAATCAGGCACCACGTCATTAAAAAGTGGCAGGCATATTACTTTTCGGCTTGAATGACCTTTTGAGTGAAATACAAAAGATATGTGGCTTTTCTAATACAAAAGAAAAAAAAGTGACCTTATGAGTAAAATAGTAAAAGATAAGTATTTTTCTGAAACAAAATAAAATATTAATTTTGTTCACTTATTTCTATTAATAATTCAATGACTATATATATCTATTTACTTTATAGTAAAAGCACGAAGGCCATTAGCAAAATGTCATTCGTCTTTTTTACCCTTTAAAAATAGAGTTCACATTTGACAAAATAGTCATTTGATTATTTTTCTAATATTTAGAAATAATCATTTAATTAATTCCCTACTATTTAGAAATATTTATTTAATTAATTTTCTACGTTTTAGGAATAGTCATTAAATTATTCCCCTAAAATAAATTCAAATTTGACCTTATATAAATTAGATCTTATTTAAACTATATAACTTAGCAATTATAGTGAAAGAGGAACCCACGAAAATTCTTTAAACGAAATCTAAGAGATTAATTTTAATCTACCGTCATTGAGATTTGTTGCTCTAGGTTTAGGAATTTCTGTGTTATGTTACTATAGCCAATTAAACATCCATAATTTAATTATTTTATTTAAAAAAACTAGTAAGCAACAACAAATAAAGTCGTTACTGAATTAGAGCACAAACAATAAAACTAAAAATAATGTTGGCTACTTCTTTTCTTTTTTTCTAAATTTGAGTTATACATGATTTTATTGGTTAAAGTCTTTTTTTATTTGTACTATATAAAGCCAAATACTCCAATAAATGAACTAATTATTCCACATTCTTCATCTTTAAACTTTTACCTAGTATTGATTTTTGGTCAAACGAAAAAATATTATATTTAAACTTATGTAAAATTTGTACAATTAATTTTTTTACCTTTTAAAAATAGAGTTCACACTGGACAAAATAGTCATTTGATTATTTTTTAAAATATTTAGGAATAGTCATTTAGTTAATTTTCTACTTTTTAGGAATAGTCATTAAATTATTTTCTAAATTAAAATAAATTCAAATTTGACCTTATATAAATTAGTTTTTTTTTAAAATATGTAACTTAAAAATTATTATGAAAGAGGGACCCATAAAATTCTTTAAACGAAATATAAGAAATTAATTTCAATCTACCGTCATTGAGATTTGTTGCTCTAGGTTTAGAGTTTCTGTGTGTTATGGTAACCAATTAAGCATTCATAATTTAATTATTTTATTTAAAAAACAGTAAGCAACAACAAATAAAGTCGGTTACTGAATTAGAGCACAAAAATAAAACCACAAATAATGTTGGCTGCTTCTTTTCTTTTTTGTTTCTTTTTTGTTTTTTCTATATTTGAGTTATACATGATTTTATTGGTTAAAGTCTTTTTTTATTTATATTATATAAAGCCAAGTACGCATATAAAAGAAATCATTAATGACCTTATTGAAGTTCATTTAACTTATTTAAATTAAATAATTTGTTTATAATGTTTTCTTTATTGTACGTAAACGTACGCTAGGAACATGCATCAATTATCATATATGAATTTGATAAAGCAATTTTTAAACTTCATTCAACATATATTTTTCTCCCAATTTAGATATATAAACTATTGTATATGCATCAATTTTCTATAATTATCTTCCTGTAAAATATTCTTTGTCATTAAAAGTGTAGCCCATATTTTGACTTATTTTTTTAAATTATCATTGACTTGAGGAATACGCGCAAAGCACATACCGTTTAGTATTATGTCACAAAAATAACAACAAAATTCATAAGATATTCCTAGAATCCTTTAGAAATCGTAATAAGGCATCTGAGGATTTATGTGAAGTAAGCATAGCAGAGTTTAAGACACAATTATACATATATAAAATCATAATCTTGAGTTAGAGTCTAAGGGAGCGTACCGTTAAACTCCATGGATTTAACAGCGATAACGAACGATGATTAAGCATGAGACCAACTTTCATGATCCACTAGCTATGCGCTCTCACAGTCCGGAGAACTTGACCGATAGGACGTTTACCTTTACCACGTATTCAAGAGGCAGAATACACTAGAGTTTTCTAATAGCTAGGGAAAAAGGGTTGACCTCTATTTATAAAGAGTGCCTACCCATCACATGCCAATTGTTATTGGGCCTCACTTATCCACACACATAATATTTAATATTAGGTATTTTATTTATCCACCACTTGGGTCACATCACTATCCTTTCAGGCTATAACCAATTAACGCAAATCCAAATTTCAACATTCTCCCACTTGGACACCTACGTTAATTGAGGACAAGAAAATAATTTTAAAACTTTTGAGTTTTGAAAAAAAATATTTTAAAAAATAGATTTTAGACTCTATAGTGGCCACACTACTCACATAGCCAAGGATAGAATGACCCATGTAACAATCCATCCAGTCTCAATGGAGAATACCAACAATAAATCGTAGCGGGCATCACACCATTTCAATGTATGAATTCTCTTTATGATCACATGTGCTAGAATTTCCATCAACATGGATCAAACATGTGTGCTAAGCATGTTATCTTTCTAATCAAGTTGAACAGAGCCACACATATTAGAAAGAAATAATTCTCCAAGTGATATTTTAACCATATCACCTCAGGAGCCTCCAAGTGACACAAAAATTATATCACCTCAGGAGGTTTTCCTTGTGCCTTACCCGGGATAATCAAGGAAACAACCAGCAAAACTCAAAGATACCATGAGTTTAAGAAATATCCAATTGGGAAAAATAAATAAATTATCATGTTAGTCAATAAGCATGACAAATATAAAATAACACAAGCTTGCATAAAAAGAGGACTTATTAAAAGCAATATCTCAGTAAGCAATTACAGAGTAACTCCAACTGACTAAAGCACATCAAAAGACTCTAAAATAGTCATGTTTTTAGCATGTTCATTTAACACTACAGGCCTAAGACCTTTAGTCAAAGGATCAACCAACATAGATTTTGTGCTAATATGCTCAATACATATATCACATTCTTTTACCATATCTCTAACCTTAAGAAACTTAAGGCTAACTGTTTAGAGCCTCTTGTTCTCTTGTTATTCTTAGAGAAGAACACAGCTGCACTGTTGTCACAGAAAATAGTCACCGGCTTAGATATAAAATTCACAATTTATAATTTAGTAAGAAAATTCTTCATTCAGATAGCTTGTGAAGCAGTCTCAAAACAAGCAATAAACTCAACTTCCATTGTGGATGTAGCAGTGATACTCTGTTTCTCACTTTTCCAAAAAATAACACCTCAACTAACATAAAAATATACCTAGAAGTTGATTTTATAGTGTCTTGACAATCTGCAAAATCAGAATCTGAATATACCAGTAGGTCCAGATTATTAACTTTTTTGTACACAAGTATGGAATCTTTGGTGAGTTGTAGATATCTCATCACTTTCTTTGCAGCCACCCAATGTGCTTACCTAGGATTAGAAGAAAATCTTCCTAACATACTAACGACAAATGATATATCAGGCCTTGTACAAACCTGTATATACATCAAGAAGTCAACAACACTTGCATATGGCACATCTTTCATAGTTCTCTTTTCAATATCATGTTTCGTACATTGATCCTTGCTAAGTTTGTCCCCTTTTACAACAGGTACAACGCCGGGTCTACAGTCTTGCATATTAAAAGTTTTAAGAACACTCTCAATATAAGAACGTTGAGATAAACCCAACAAACCACGTGACCTATCTCTTTTAATTTATATCCCAAAAACAAAAGAGGCTTCACCAAGATCTTTCATATCAAAAGACCTAGGTAACAATTGCTTGGTCTCATTCATCAAGCCCAAATCATTTGTGGCAAGCAGAATGTCGTCAACATAGAGAACCATAATAATAAAATTGGCATTAGATATTTTGAGATAAACACATTCATCAAGCGTATTTTCCACAAATCCAAATTTTGTAATAATTTCATCAAATTTTAAGTACCACTTCCTGGAGGCTTGTTTAAGCCCATATATGGATTTGTTAAGCTTGCACACTAGATGTTCTTTAACAGCTTCTTTAAACTCTTCAGGTTGAACCATGTAAACATCTTCAAACATACTCCCATTCAGGAAAGTAGTTTTAACATCAATCTGTTGCAACTCTAAATCAAAATGAGCCACAAGATCCATCACGACTCTAAATGCATCCTTAGATGAAACAGGATAAAATATTTCTTTATAATCAATACCATCTTTCTGAGTGTAACCCTTAGGAACCAACCTTTCTTTATAACGGTCTATATTTCCCTTGGAGTCTCTTTTAGTTTTAAAAACCCATTTGCAACCAATAAGCTTAAAACCTACAGACAATTCAACTAACTCCCACACTCTCTTGTGTTCCATGGAGCACATTTCGTCTTCCATTGCCTCACGCTATTTATCAACATATGGAGAGGAAATAGCTTGAGCATATGATAAAGGACCAGTCAACTCACCAGTATCACTAAGATTTGCATTCACATATACGATAAAATCATCAGAGATAGCAGATCTTCTTTCTCTTTATGACCTACGGAGTGGTTCATTGTGTTCATTTTGCTCAGGACCATAGGATCAATGTCATTGTTCCCCTGATTCTCTTCCATATGATAGGTTGGTTTACCACCTTTTCATGTACAACAGGTAAAGGAACAATGACTTCATTCTCTTTCAATACAATTTCCTTACCACATGAACAATCACAATTACAAACATCATGCTCAATAAATTTTGCATTAATAGACTCAACGATTCTAGCGCCACACTCACGACAGAAAAACCTAAAACCTTTAAAGTGATCAGGATAGCCTATAAAGAAACAATTGGTAGTTTTTGGATCAGTTTTCTTTTCTGTTGGTGAATAAATACGAACTTCAGCTGGACAACCCCAAATGTGAAAATGATTCAAGCTAGGTTTTTGGGTTGTCCATAGTTCAAAGGGAGTTTTCAAGACAGATTTTGTAGGAACTCTATTCAGGATATAGCTAGCTGTTTTTAAGGCTTCAGCCCCAAAAGACTCAGTAAAGCTAGTCCTTGACATCATACTTCTCACTATTTCCAAGGGAGTACAATATTGTCTTTCAGCCACACCATTCTACTCAGGAGTACCTGGCATGGTATATTGTGCTACTATCCCACATTCTTGTAAAAATAAAGCAAAAGGTCCCATACATTGGTCAGACTCATCATATTTTCCATACTACTTACCACCATGGTCAGACCTCACTATCTTAATGGACTTTTCAAGTTGTGTTTTCAAAGTCAGGCTTGTAAATTTTAAACTTATCAAGTGCTTCCGATTTTTCTTTTAAAAGATATATAACAGTATCTTGAAAAATCATCAATAAAAGTAATAAAATACTTATGATTGGTCAAAGTAGGTACATAAGGTCCATTAATATCAGTATAAATAATTTCTAAGAGTTCAGAGCTCCTAGTAGAACCCTTTCTCTTAACCTTGATCATTTTACCCTTAACACAATCCATACAAGTTTCAAAATCTTTTTGATCAAGAACAGGTAGAATATTTTCCTTTACCAATCGTTCAATTTTTTCTTTAGAAATATGACCAAGATGCCTATGCCATAACAGGTAGGGCATTTTACTCATAGCAGACCTTTTGTGGGCAATATTTTCAACATGCATAAAAATTTCGTTCAACACATTCAAGAGATATAGAACATCACTTAAAAAGGCATTAACAACAACATGTGAATCATAGGAAATTTTAATGATACCATTATTTTGTTGAAATGAATAACCAGCTTTGTCCAAAAATGAAACTGAAACTAATTTTCGTCTCATAGACGGTACAAAAACAGTATTTTCTAAACGAATACTAGAATTATTTTTAAAAGGTAAAATAGATGTCCCTATAAACTCTACTTTTGCTTTGAGTCTATTGCCCACAACAACACTGGCTTCATCCTCTTTTAGCTTCTGTCTGCTTACTAGATCCTGCAAGTCATTGGTTACATGAATAGTTGCACCACTATCCAACCACCAGGAATTTAAAGGAACATGAACAAGACTAGTTTCAAAGCAGACAAAAGCCAAAATATTACTTGGTTTCTTTATCAAAGGACAACCAATTTTCTTATGACCTACTTGTTTGCAATCCCAGCACTTGATTTCTTTATTAATTACAACTTGAGGACGAAGAGGATTATGAGACTGACCTTGGTTAACACCATGCTTATTAGTATGACCACTATTACAACCTGGATGATGAGACTGGCCATGTTTCTTTTTATGGAATTTGGGTCCACATTTTCTTTTATAAGAGGGATAATCTGTTGATCTAGATGAACTAACAAGTTTTACTACACCATTAACTTTCTCCTTTTGGATCCTACCTTCCTCTACCACACAAATAGTAATAAGATCATCAACACTCCATTTATATTTTTGTGCATTATAGATTATCTTAAGCTAGTTAAACTGCTCAGGAAGGGACCTTAGAGATTGGGGAACAAGAAAATCATCGGTAATGATTACACCTAAATTGTTCGGTTTGGTAGCAATGTTAACCAATTTCATAATATGATCATGGACACTACCTACAAGGTCATACTTTATGGTAGACAGTGAATCAATTAGGCTACCTATCTCGATGTAACGACCCGACCGGTCGTTTTGAACATTTGCACTTCTCTCGGTTGTTTGAGGGCATGAGTAGCTCCGTATGATGTACTTTGACTTGTGTGAATCATCGGTTTTGGTTTGCAGGTATTTCAGAACCGAATTGGAAGAAAGAATTTTATTGTTGAAGCTTTAAATTTGGAGAGTTGACCAAGTTTGATCTTTTAGCATTTTACCTAGGATTGGAATTCTGATGGTTCCATTAGCTTCGTTAGGTGATTTTGGAGTTAGGAGCGCGTCTAAAATATGATTTGGAGGTCCGTAGTGGAAATAGACTTGAATTGGCGAAAGTTGAAATTTCGGCGATTTCGGTCGGCAGTGGAAAATTTGATATCGGGGTCGGCATGGAATTCTGAAAGTTGGAGTAGGTTCGTAGTGTCATTTGTGATTTGTGTGCAAAATTTGAGGTCATTCGGACGTGGTTTGTTGGTTTCAGCATCAGTTGTCGAATTTGTAAGTTTAGAAGTTCTTAGGCTTGAATCCGAGAGTAATTTGGTGTTTTGATATTGTTTTGAGTGATTCGAAGGTTCGACTAAGTTCGTATGGTGTTTTAGGATTGGTTGGTATGTTTGGTTGAGGTACTGGGGGCCTCGGATGTATTTCGGGATGAGTTGTGAGCGAGTCCGGGCATTTTCGAAACTCAGGTATGGTTCTGGTGCTTGGAATTTTGCGGACCGCGGTAGAATTTTGCGGACCGCGACAGAATTTTACGGACCGCGCTTGGAAGTTCTGCAGATCCGCTTGTCCGACTTCGGAAGCCTATATCTTTTGATCTACAAGGAATTTAGAGATGATTCAAAAACGAAAGTTGTAGCCCTTCTTGTCTAGTTTCCAAAAAAGTAAAAGTCATCATTTGGACATCTGTAGAGAAAGATATGGCCAAAATACTAAAGCCTGGCAGTGCAGTCCCAAGAATTTCGTGGACCGCACCATTGTTTCGCGACCGCCGGACCCGAGGCGCGGCCGCGCTCAAAATTTCACGGACCGCGAAGTATAAGATTAGAGGTGCACTATTAAAACGGGGTTTAGGGTATTATTTCATATTTTGGACCTAGGGAGCTCGATTTGTGGCGATTATTCGTGGGTTTTTCAAGAAATTCATCGGGGTAAGTGATTCTAACCCGAATTCGGTTAAAATACATGAATATATCAATGATTTCATCATCTGATTAGTACTTTGAGGTGGAAATTTGGAAAATATTGTAGAAACTTCATAAAATTAATTTTTGGGATTTGAATGTCGATTCGAAGTCGGATTGGAGTGAAACTAGTATGGTTGGACTCGTGAGTGAATGAACTTTCTAGTTTTGTAAATTTTGTCGGATTTCGAGACGTGGGCCGGGGCCCGGGTTTGAGCCGATTTCGAGAGTTTGGTCTAATTTGATAGTTTTTCTTGTGGAATTTATTCCATTAGCGTATATTGATGGTATTGTACTGATTGTGAATAGACTCGGAGCATTTGGAGGCCGATTCGAGAGGCAAGAGCATCACAAGGTAGAGATTTGACCGGTTTGAGGTAAGTAACGATCGTAAATCTAGTCCTGAGGGTATGAAACCCCGGATTTTGTATCATTCTACTATTTTGAGGTGACGCACATGCTAGGTGACGGGCGTGTGGGCGTGCACTGTTGGGGATTGTAACTTGGTCCATCCCGTAGCAACTGTAAAGTTACATATTTTGTTGAAACTATATGATACTTATATGTTTTAGAAAGAATTTCTATAAATTGGGCTGAATGCCATGTTTTGGGCCTTGTGCCAGTGCTGTGTGGACCCTTAGGGGCCTTTTCTTACTATCCTCTCATTGTTTTCGATTGAATATCTATACTCAGTCATGGTTATTCCTATTTACTGTATAACTCAGTTTTTATTACTCAGTTTTGATGCATAAATGTTATTTTGGGTTGAATACCCTGTTTTCACTGAAATGCCCGAGTGGTTTGAGAGATTTATGACTGAGTGAGGCCGAGAGCCTGATTTGTGAGGATATTTATGGGATCGGGTTACACGCCGCAACATCTTTGATATAGGCCGAGAACCTGAGTGATTTATGCCATGATTTGGCTTGATATAACGCTTGGGCTGAAGGAGCTCCTCCGGAGTCTGTACACACCCCAGTGAACACAGGTACCTACTAAGTATGAGTGCCGAGTGCCGAGTACTGAGTGAATGGGAGGCATGAGTGATTGTGAGGTATGCCCGAGTGGCACGAGTGATTGCGAGGTATGCCCGAGTGTCATGAGTGACTGTGAGGTATGCCCGAGAGGCATGAGTGACTATGAGGTTTGCACGAGGGGCTGTATATGAGTGATGTTTTGCCCGAGGGGCTGTTTATAATTTCATCATTTTTGCTCACCTATGCATTAAGCCTCTGTTTGAAAACTGTTGAAAAATATCTTTAAATAATTTTACTGGAACTAGGTTTAAACGAGATGATTTGATTCAAACACTGATTTTGCATGTTGTATTTTACTGAGGTTTTATGATATTAACTTTATATGCTTCATTGCTCGTCACTATTGCTCAGTCTTTATTTATTGTTGTTACTTACTGAGTTGGCGTACTCACGTTACTCCCTGCACCTTGTGTGCAGATTCAGCCGTATTTGGACACGGTAGCGGCTGTTGACTATTCCGGTTGCAAATTTTCTCGGGGATAGCAAGGTAGCTGCCTGGCGATCACAGCCCTGCTCTTTTCCTTCTTATCTTTCTTTAGTTGTATTTAGCTATTATCCAGGTTGAGTTAGTCTTGACATTGTTAGATAGATTATAGTAGATGCTCATGACTAGTGACACCTCGATGTCAGGCTTTTCTTTTGTGTATTTTTGTTTTGATTTGAATTCCTTTACGAAGGTTTTTACGCTAAATAGCCTTGAAATTATCCTTGAAATGAAAATATCGGTTTGTTTTGGAATGAGTCGGCTTGCCTAGTTCCACGATAGGCGTCATCACGACAGGGTTAGTTTGGATCGTGACACTCAGCTTTATTAGATTCTAGAAATTTCTATCCAATGACACTCAAGAAATCCTTTGCATTTTCATTATACTTGATTACACCTTTTATGTGATCAGAAATGGATCTCTTCATAATCATAAGGCTCAATTATTTATCCTTTATCCATTTCTCATACTTAGCCTTTTCATCAGCAGTGCTAGTAGTTATCGGTTCAGTAGGTTTCTGTTTAGTCAATGCAAAGTCCAGGTCCATCAGACCTAACATTATTTTAACATCCTATTTCCGCTTCTTGTAGTTGCTACTAGTCAGATTTCTAATGGAATTCAACTGAGTAGTCTTGTTGTTAACAACTGTATAAGCAAAAAAAACACAAAAGTTAGTGAAACCACGGGCATGAATGCATAAATCAAAAGAGTCAAAGATATCCTTGGGGTGGACTATGCAACTGTCTCCCCTTTATTAAACAAAAGGTGTCCAAGGCATTCATTGGATCCTCACCTTTTGGCAAGAGATACAAAACCTTCTCCCAATATGATTGAAAAGTCCCGGCCGGTCATTTTAAGAGTATTAGCTCCGAACCCCTATTTAGTGCTCCCTCTATTTCATTTTGTGGTTTTGTGACTTACCGGGGTGCTTGGTGTCGGGTTCGGGAGAGTTCTAGAGTGGAATGAGATCCATAGTTCCTAGATTGGAAGTTTAAATTCTAGAAATTTACCGTAGTTTGAATTATATGCAGACGACTCCAGAATAGAGTTTCAATGATTTCAGTAGCTCTGTAGGGTAATTTAGGTCTTAGGAGCATGTCCGGATATTAATTTAGAGGTCCGTAGGCCATTGTGGCGTTAATTGATGAAAGTCGGAAAATTGGATGATTTTTGGGAAGTTTGACCGGGAGTGGACTTTTTGATATCGGGGTCGGATTCTGATTCCAAAAGTTAGAGTAGGTCCGTAATGTCAATTGTGACTTGTGTGCAAAATTTGAGGTCAATCAGACTTGATTTTATAGGTTTTGGCGTCGAATGTTTAAGTTAGAAGTTCTAAAGTTCATTAGGCTTGAACTGATGTGCAATTCATATTTTTAACATTGTTTGATGTAATTTGAAGGCTCGGCTAAGTTCTTATGATATTTGAAGACTTGTTGGTATATTTGGACGGGGTTCCAGAGGCCCTAGGTGTGATTCGGACAAAATCCAAAATAATATTTGACTTGTGGGAAAGCTGAAGCATTGCTGCGTCTGGTGCAATCGCACCTGCGCACTTTGGGCCGTAGGTGCGGCACCGAAGAAGTGGCCATCGAGCCGTAGAAGCAGTTTATGGCCTGCCCAGTTGGGACTGCAGATGCAGTCAGAGTTTCGCAGAAGCGGACTAGCACATGCGATTGAGGAAGCACAAAAGTGGAAAGGCCTGGTGATCGCAGAAGCGGGCTTAGTCCGCAAAAGCGCGTGAGCAGAAGAGCTCATATGTCGCAGGAGCGGAAGCGCAAATGCGTATTTTTGTCCGTAGAAGCGGAAGTTGCTGGGCTAAGTGAGAATCGCACCTACGATGGGAATTCCGCAGGTGCGGAGGCGCAGATGCGGCTGTGGGTTCGCAGGTGCAAATTCATTGGGCATAAAAGGCCTAAGTTCGAGGGTTTGATTTCAATCTCCATTTTTTGGACCTGGAGAGCTCGGATTGAGGCGCAATTTTGAGAAATTTTCAGAGAAAATATTTGGGTAAGGGTTCTTGACTCGTTTTTGATTAATTTCCACTAATCTATCATTTATTTATTTATATTATTAAAGATTTGGGTTGAGAAATTGGGAGAAAAGGTGGAAAAATCCTTAGACTGAATTTTGAGGTTTCGATAGAGATTTTTGTATCGGATTAGAGTAATTTTGGTGTGGGTGAACTCAATATCGAATGGGTGTTCGGATTTTATAATTTTGGTCGGAGTTCGAGACGTGGGCCTGTGTCGACCTTTTGGGGCGATTTTTCAATTCTTTCCTAAAGTCGTAGATTTATTAATTAAATTAGTTTCTTATAGTTATATTTATAGTATGTAATTATTTTAGCTAGATTCAAGCCGATCGGAGTTAGAAAATCGAGGCAAAGGTCTTCTTTTTGATTGATTGAGCGAGGTTTGAAGTAAGTGACTTGTCTAACCTTGTGTGGGGGAAATTTCCCTTATGATTTGGTACTGTTATGGTAAATTGAAATACATGAAGCCCGTATATGCAAGGTGACGAGTGCATACTCGGGCTAAATATTGAAATCCTATTTTTTGCTAAATAGTTTTTTTTATTTCCATAATTGAGTTACTCTAGCATGTGTAGTCATCATGTTTAGCCTAATGTCACATATCTACGTGTCTTATCTCTTACATACAATTTGTGCAACATGCCTAGTTGAATTACCTGCTTCCTTGATTTTGTATTCAATCTTTAACTGTAGGATTCCTTACTATAATTTTATTGCCCCATTGGTTATGTGGTGTATATTTACTTTTGGGACTACGAGGCGGTACCTCGGAAGCTCTCCTGTTGCATATTTACTTTTGTGACTACGAGGTGGTACCTCGGGAGCGCCCCTGTTGTGTATTTACTTTTGGGTCTACGAGGCGGTACCTCGGGAGTGCCCATATTATTTACTTCTATTTGTTGTGTTATTGTTGTTGTTGTTGTTGTTGTTGTTGTTGTTGTTGTTCTTGTTTCTTAACTTGTAAGAATCTTGTTTTTCCTCAAGTGTTGTAGTTGTCTTCTTGAATCCCGTGTTGTTATCTTTCTGTAAATTCTCGTTGTTCACTTCTCACTCATTTCATTATATTATTATATCTTCTGCGTTGTTTCCTATTATTTTCAGTAGGGTCCTGACCTGACTTCGTCACTACTCTACTGAGGTTAGGCTTGACACTTATTGGGTACCATTGTGGTGTACTCATACTACACTTCTGCACATATTTTTGTGCAGATCCAGGTACTGCTTACCAGGCCAGGTACTAGTGAGCTAGCCCGTACGAGAAAACTTCAAGGTACATCTGCCCGCGTCCGCAAACCTCGGAGTTCCCCTCTATCTTTACTATGTTGTTTTCCTCATTCCTCATTAGACTCTCATGTATAGAGATATTTAGTATTTTTCTCTTTGGAGCTTGTGACTTATTTCTACCGGGTTTTGGGAGTTGTTACTACTTTGAACCGCAATTCTTATTTATTTCAGATGTTGAGGTTGAGTTCCAGCTTTATATTCAGTTATTTCACATAATTTTATAGGTTTACCTAGTCTTAGAGACTAGGTGCCGTCACAATATCCCACGGAGGAAAATTGGGGTCGTGACAATTATCCAAGAGTACAAGGCATACATGTCCTTCCTTTAGGTAAGAGATACAAAACCTTCTCTTGTAACAAATTATCCTTATTTATACACATGACAATTCAAGATATTATATTCCTCCTTTAGGTGGAAAACATAATACCTATTCTCATTAATTAATTTAGCGTCACTAGTATCAAAAGGTAAACCTCCAACACTAATGTACACTTGTAAAGGACAATTTAGACATGGTGCATTAAGAATATTTGAATGACTCAAATAAACATACCACTTTGGTGGAAACTATCTATTAATCATACATCCCAATCCATGTATAATATTTTTCACATGTATAAATTTCTTAGAATTTTCAATGACTCCAAATAAATAGACCATTTTGATGGAAATTATTTATTAATCATAAATTTTTATTTAAACAATATCATATCCATGTGAAATAAATTAAGCCCATATATTTAAACCTTTTGAATATTAATTTATTCCATTCTCTAACTAATATTAAATAGGTCTCAACAATAGTTTATTGTGTTAATATATTACAGTATGCCAATAAACAAGCATAACCATTATAATGATCAAACACAAATCAAAGTATTTAATCAGCTAATAAATGGAAATTGAGGAATCTCATAAACACGTCAGATTAATTCTGACTAAGCACTCCACGCTCTGTGATTTCCTTAAAGTGGTAAACTTTAAAATTTTATAATTAATGCATAGATTTTTGAAAGCCTACGTTAAAGCAATGCTTCAATGAAAGCCCCATTAGCACCGCCGCCGTCATGGTTACAATTCCAAAACAAGGAAATCCAAAATCGTTTCATCAGGTAACGTCGCACTCCTTCGACGCCACTGACAGCAAGTTCTTAAACCAAAACAGCCGTAAAACAATTTTTTTTTGTTGCGTTGTACTACTGTTCGAAATAGACAATATATATATATATATATATATATATATTGCTTACCCGAAAAACGGATAGAGTTGAATTTATACGTAGTTCTAGGCATTGGCGGACCCACGTGGTGGCTTCTGAATTCCCGTCACTGCCAAGCCTATAAATAGCCCCTCTTTTTACAACTTTTTACTTTTACATCTCCAAATCTTCTAAGTTCCCTTTCGCATCTTCTGAGTTCTTCATCTGTAAATTTGTGATTTTTACTGCAAAATCCCTCTTTTAGAACACCAAATCTTGTCATCTTCCTCTATCTTCAATCTTTAAATCCCAACGGCGAAAACGTTAAAAATCGTTCCCCAAAAAGAAAAAGCTTTTTCTTCGCGGCCCGCCGGCGACAAAACACCGGTAGAGCCACGACCTGAGGAGTGTGTTTCCGGGGGGTGTGTTCTTACCTCCGATTTTAAGATCGACAAAGCTTCACCGGTACCCGATCAATGCGAGCTAGTATCGAGGTATATGTGCTCGATAACCGAGGGCCATCTTAAACAGTTAAGGAAAGATTGCAACTGGGAGGACAAAGAAGTGATAATCCCGGCTCCCGAAGAAGATATTACTACCCATGTGAAAGGGTTTTTAAGTGTGTATATTTACCCTTTCATTTGGGCCCTCTCGACCCTGTTGTCATCTATTTTTGCCGCCAATATCAAGTAATCCTAGGCCAAATCTATCCTTTTTTTGGCGGATCGTTATTTTGATCCGCTTCTTCGTGAACAAAGTCGAGGGGATATCTTTCACCCTCGACCACCTCATTAGATTGTACAGCCCCCGCCTCTATCGAGGTGGGTTAATAAAATTCCAGCGCCGGGCCACCAACGTGCTGTTCTCGAGCATTGACGGGGACAAGAATTGAGGCTGGATGGGCAGGTTCGTTCGAGTGAAGACTTCTGACTTAATCCCGGCCTAGAAGATGCTGTTTTCCGAGGAATGGAACATGAAGCGTAAGTATAATTTCTATTGTTAGCTCCTATTGTTTTGCTCTTTTGTTTCTTTCTCACCAATATCCTTTTCCGTGATGTAGCGATTGCATGGATGCCCGGCGCTATTCCTAACCTTAAGAGCTGGGTACGGGACCTGGCTTCGACCTCCACATATGCCGAGCGCTCGTGGCGCGACTTATCAAAGGGCCGATGGGAGGCTAAAAATCATGGTAAGCCTCTTTCCCATGTCTTCGATGATTTGAACAAAACGTCTTTCCTATACTTAANTATATATATATATATATATATATATATATTGCTTACCCGAAAAACGGATAGAGTTGAATTTATACGTAGTTCTAGGCATTGGCGGACCCACGTGGTGGCTTCTGAATTCCCGTCACTGCCAAGCCTATAAATAGCCCCTCTTTTTACAACTTTTTACTTTTACATCTCCAAATCTTCTAAGTTCCCTTTCGCATCTTCTGAGTTCTTCATCTGTAAATTTGTGATTTTTACTGCAAAATCCCTCTTTTAGAACACCAAATCTTGTCATCTTCCTCTATCTTCAATCTTTAAATCCCAACGGCGAAAACGTTAAAAATCGTTCCCCAAAAAGAAAAAGCTTTTTCTTCGCGGCCCGCCGGCGACAAAACACCGGTAGAGCCACGACCTGAGGAGTGTGTTTCCGGGGGGTGTGTTCTTACCTCCGATTTTAAGATCGACAAAGCTTCACCGGTACCCGATCAATGCGAGCTAGTATCGAGGTATATGTGCTCGATAACCGAGGGCCATCTTAAACAGTTAAGGAAAGATTGCAACTGGGAGGACAAAGAAGTGATAATCCCGGCTCCCGAAGAAGATATTACTACCCATGTGAAAGGGTTTTTAAGTGTGTATATTTACCCTTTCATTTGGGCCCTCTCGACCCTGTTGTCATCTATTTTTGCCGCCAATATCAAGTAATCCTAGGCCAAATCTATCCTTTTTTTGGCGGATCGTTATTTTGATCCGCTTCTTCGTGAACAAAGTCGAGGGGATATCTTTCACCCTCGACCACCTCATTAGATTGTACAGCCCCCGCCTCTATCGAGGTGGGTTAATAAAATTCCAGCGCCGGGCCACCAACGTGCTGTTCTCGAGCATTGACGGGGACAAGAATTGAGGCTGGATGGGCAGGTTCGTTCGAGTGAAGACTTCTGACTTAATCCCGGCCTAGAAGATGCTGTTTTCCGAGGAATGGAACATGAAGCGTAAGTATAATTTCTATTGTTAGCTCCTATTGTTTTGCTCTTTTGTTTCTTTCTCACCAATATCCTTTTCCGTGATGTAGCGATTGCATGGATGCCCGGCGCTATTCCTAACCTTAAGAGCTGGGTACGGGACCTGGCTTCGACCTCCACATATGCCGAGCGCTCGTGGCGCGACTTATCAAAGGGCCGATGGGAGGCTAAAAATCATGGTAAGCCTCTTTCCCATGTCTTCGATGATTTGAACAAAACGTCTTTCCTATACTTAACCAATTTTCTTGTGTGTAGGTCTGGGCAAAGATGCAGTCATGAGGCCCTCGTCTGGCGAGGAAGAGACTTCGGCCCCGGTTCCGAACTCGGCGAAAGATAACAAGAGAAAAAGGGCCTCTACTGCCGAGGATCCAAAGCTTAAGACGATGATGGCTCGTAATCCGAGGAAGAACATCATCCCTCTGACCGAAGAATCTATTAGGCGTCTAAGGGATAAGGATAACGAAGAAGAAGAAAATGACGAGTCCATACTGCTGGCCCGAGTGAAGAAAACCATCGATGCCCCAAAAGAAGCTGGGTCAATGGCGGTTGATGAGGCTCCATCTCGAATTGGGGGGAACAAAGTCCCCGAGTCATTGGAGATCGAGGATGCCTCCCACTGAAGTCATCAATCGGTGGGTATATCAGAAGGGACCGACCCTGAAGCTCTTCGAACTGAGGAGAACACCTCAAGCGACTCGCTTAGGGCAATAGTAATCGGAGACTCGCCTACTCTCCCCGTTTTTTCCGAAGGGGCAATTCGAGAAGCCCGAGCTTTGGGGACCCTCGAGGTAGCTGGGGCCCATGAGGGTGAGGACCCATTTCGTGATTTATTTACCGGTATCGAGGATGCTACCGGCCCGAGTGATGCGTAGGGTTTTTTCTTCGAGGTTCAACGAGCCCTGAATCGGGTAAGTCTCGATTCCCTTTGTTGATGTATTATTTTTCCATTTTTTGTGTAACTTTTTCTCTTTTTAATATAGGCTTTAGATCTTCATCAAGAGGAGTTTTCCAAATCTTGGGCTGAGCTGAGCCCACGTGAGGCCGACTTCCAAGTGCTTTCAGAGGAGAGAAATGCCCTCAAACTTCTTAATGGGCAGAAAGAGGAAGAGATTAAAGATCTTCGAGCTGAGTTGGCCAAGGCATACCAAGATCAGACCGACCTGACCGAGCAGGTAATGATAATCTTAAAGACTCATGGGCTCGATTTGGGAACGGTGGCTAATATTTGGATCTCACAGCTGCAGCAAAAGCTTGAGGTGATCGGGATGCTTCGTGAGGAGGTCGATACGATAAGGGCGGAGCCCTTGGGGTGGAAAGCAGGCATGGACCGCCTCGCTGCAGAAAAAGAGACTGCTCGAGCCCAATTATCATCGGCCGAAAGTCAACTTCAAGGCTTGAAGGAGAAGAGCTCGGTTCAAGAAAGAAAAATAGAGGAGCTCGAGGCTCGGTTGGCTTCCGAACTTGCCAAGGCCAAATCTGAAGCCGAAAAAGCAAAGGCCGAGGCGGATGCATTCATGGCCATCTATCGGGCCGATGCTGAAGCCGCTCAAGTACAAGCAAAAAAGGCAGTCAAGACAGCTCAAACTCGAGCATATTGGGTTGCTGAACTCGCCAAATTCCAATCTCGGAGGAAAACCCTCGAGGAGATCCATGCTTGAGGTTTTGATCTTATTGAAGAGATAAAAAAGGCTAAATTTGCGTGCATGGCAGGAACCGCATGCCTACCACCATTACTGTGTGAGACACCTGGAGGCCAACTTCCAGAGGGCTCATCTGAACAAGGACTTACATGATTTAATGTGGATGGCTGCTACAGAGCACTAAGAGTGTAAATTCAGAAGGCGAATAGAATTGATCAGGCAGGAAGACCAAGGAGCCTATACTTGGTTGATGCGATATGATCTTGACAAGTGGACTTTGCATGCGGATGGTGGTAGAAGATGGGGAATTTTGACTACAAATGTGTCAGAATCTTTCAACGGGTTATTGAAGTCTGCACGTGAATTTCCTGTCACTACCATGGTGCGGATGTCATTCAAGCAGATGGTAGAGAGGTTTGTTGAAAGGTCTAGAGGTGCATCCTCGTTGATGGAAAGGGGTGTTGAATTCATGCCAATACTAATGAAAATATTTGAGAAATACAGGAAGTGAGCACAGTGGACGTCTAGCACGATTTCAATGTCACTGTCTTCATCTTCTTCGTGAACAACGTGTACGCACTTTTCGGGATCGAGGGCATCGTAATCTAGGCCCAAATTGACACACATTTCTCGTATTTCACCGCTATCATCAATAAGATATTAGACAAATACGGCCATGACGATAAGATATTAGACAAATACCTGAACGCTGTTTGACAACGTGCTCCTTCAAGTAGTTCAAAAATAATGTACATGTCTCTTGACTTTCATTGGCACAAATAGCAAATGCTATGAGAAATATACTTCCATTAGCATCTACTACAACGACGATCAATAACTTAATATCATACTTTCCATAAACATGGGTGCCGTCTATGGATATTACCGGCCGACAATGCAAAAAACCATCAATGGCTGGTTTAAATGCCTAGAACACATATCTGAATATGTGCTCTGGTATTCCCGAACTCCGCTCAAGCTTCCAAGCAAAAATAGTCCCGGGGTTAAAGTATTGCAATGTGGCCATCTACCTAGGTAGTGATGAAAAAGACCTATCCCAGTTACCATAAATAATTTCAAATGCACGTTTGCGCCTGAGAAATGCCTTTCTTTTGTTAATGGTACACCCATATACCTGGTGGATAGATGTTATACACTCTTTGATCTTGTACCTTATGGATGCTTAAATGTGTAGAATCAAGACAAGAGAAATCAAATTAACATTCAAGTTAAAATGATTCCCACTGAATGTGTCCATTTTACAATTGTGGGTGCCAATGTATTTACCCACAACCCACATATTTATTTTCAGCTTCCTCGCACGCAACATCCAATTACAATCCGTAAACCATCTACAATAAATAACTTTGTATACATCCAGAGATGTCTCATCAATATGATTCCACGACACTCTTTTATGTTGTACATTCGCACCACCCTGCTTAGGTACGCTTTATCAGCAAAAAATATGCCCTTTGACTACACCATTACTCTAGATTCATCCCACATTGCTGTCGGAGTTTCATCAAGATCCCTTGTGAGGGTATCCACATCCGGCATACATGATAAATAATCAAGGTAGGGAATATCTCTTGAATGAAATGGCACGTGGGACTCATACATTCTTGGTCTAACGGGAGGTGGAGCATGCTCCCTCCTCAACTCAAGTTCAACATTCTCTTCCTCATCATCATCATACTTATTAGGGAAGGGTGTATCATCTCCAGACTCATCAGTATTGTTGTCATAATCACTATTCTCTTCCTGACTCTGCGCATCTGCCAGATCCCGATTAAATATGTCGTCTTCAGGCAATTGAGTAAGGACAGGACCTTCAAGTTGCACGTTTTCACTGCACAACCAATAAAATAATGAGTTTCTCAAATTGATCCAAACTTTACATATAGCTTTATCACTTCACTTACAAATCATAATGTGTTGATATCCTATGATGGACATTATCCTATTGATGATGACTCCCGGATTGACCACCATGATCCAACACACCAAATTAGGCATATTCCAACTAGGCGTTGGTTCATAACTTGTAAAATTTATTTCTGGCCGGTACCTCGTGTGGAATATATGAGTGTTAATACAAATTCATTACACAAAAATAAATATCGTAACACAAAAAAAAATTGAAGTTTACCACTCGGCTTGTGGATTATGTAAACTAGGGGAGAAATTATTTCCTCGCTCCTCATTCGGCCGTGGAGATAAGTTTAGATCAGGCCAAACTCTTTCACCCGGAACCTGTTTGGCTAAAGCTGCTCCAAAATAACCACCCGATGATTGAGGGATATCCTTATTTTGCGGAACCTCATTAGTGCGAACGCATTCAGCCTTAACGTACATTTCCAACATTTTTATCACAAGATATTATTGATGTTCTTCCGGAGTCCTCAAAAAATCTTTTAAAGTTTCATCGTCTTCGATATTAAACTCAACATAACAAGCAACCCCTTGCGAAGTAACATAATACGGATATCTTCCAGTTACTTTAATATTCACCGAACGTTTGCTCGCACTCATGTTTTTACATAACAACGATACCAATGTATCGTATTCCATTGTAAGTGGCAACTTAACATGACACTATAGAGAGCAACTATAGTGTACTGAGTTAATCTCCACCACAACCTCACCCCCCAATATAATGAAACCCTAATTCTTCACTCTTCAGACATTATGACAAAATGCAAAATAACTTAACGAACAAATATTTCGGAAGACTTGAAGGATTCTGAATGGAGTTTTACAAAATCCTCCTGAAACGCTTTAAATAAGGAAACAAAATGATGTATAGCGCCTTAAATATGCGCGCTATACCCGGTTGAATTATTGTTCTGCCAATTAAGTTCAGAAGATTGACAGCGGGTCCAACTTTTATGTATAGCGTGGTATTTCACCGCGTTATACCCCTGTTGAATTATTGGCGTGTCAGTTAATACCAGAAGAATTATTAGTAGGCCCAAAGTTCAAATATAGCGCGGTATTTCACCGCGCTATACCTTAACTGACAAACGTACCGTTAAGGTATAGCGCGGTGAAATACCACGCTATATATATTATGGTCCCCAAGTTTTTTCCCTACATATTTTAGTTCTTTGAGTCCAAAAAATCACATTTTTGTTTCGGACTCGGCACTAACACATTTGCATTACTTTCCTAATTAACATAGGTATCATAGCCCACATTTTTGAGAGATACCGCACAGTATGAGGTCCCGTACCTTTACGTATCCTAATGTGAATCAATTTGCTTAAGGTGGTATGCACCAAGACAACAGCCTGCCCAACTCTAAATAGGCTAGGAAAACTTGCCGCCCGTGGCTTTTTCCTAGTTCTTTTTGGATACTGATAATTATCACTCTCCCACGTCGGCATTAACCTTTCAATTTCACTCTTTAGGATCTCTATAAATACATGCACGCTAGTTGTGAGTATTAATCTTCTGTGCCTTTTGACAATTACAAAAGCAAGGGCGCCGTTGAAGGTAGTTCTCTTTTCCTTCATCTTCTTTTTTTTTTCTTTTTTTATTTGTAGGCCAAGAAAAGAAAAGTCGTCGAGTGCCAAGCTGACGAGCAAAACTCCATGACTTCCCATAGAAGGATAAATCCGCAACAGCTTATAGATAAAAAAATCCACAACAACATATAGATGGATAAATCTGCAACAACTTATAGACGGACAATTCCACATCACCATATAGACGAGCAAATTCACATCACCATATAGACGGACAAATCCACATCACTATATAGACGGACAAATCCATATCAACATATAGAAGGATCAAATCCGTGATGAGACTAGCTTAAGGTACAAATGGACTTAAATGTCTACCTTAAGGCTGAAAAATTATAGTTCCTTTTAAGGACAAATCCGTGAAAAGACCAACTTAAGGTGCAAAGGGACTTAAACGTCCACATTAAGATTGAAAAATCATAGTTTCTTTTAAGGACAAATCCGCGAAGAGGCCAACTTAAAGTACAAAGGGATCTAAATATCCACCTTAAGATTGGAAAATTATAGTTTCTTTTAAGGACAAACCCACGCAGAGACCAACTTAAGGTACAAAGAGACTAACATGTCCACCTTAAGATTAAAAAATTATAAAACTTCAACTTGAAGACTTGGCGGACTTTGCAGATTTCAACTTGAAGACTAACAAATTTAAGATTTGAAGGGCTTGAAAGTTTGGTGGACTTTGATGCTTCAACTTGAAGAGCGGTGGACTTGTAGAATTCAACTTGAAGAGCGACATACTTGAAGATTTGGAGGGCTTATATAATTCAACTTGAAGACCGGAGAACTTGAAATGTCAAATTGAAGATTTGGCCTTATACTAAAAGTCTACATCTATCCATCGGAGATGCCAATTTGCTATGGTGGCTTGCCCCCATTGAACCACCAATCCTTGATAAGGCATAAAGTTCATGTAAGCCAGATTTTTAAGTTCCAATCAAGTGGATCATATTCCATCATTCTTCCTTCGAATAACGAATGGGATAACATGTATCTTTTGAACTTACGCGACTGAACTCAGAATGAAACTCTAAGCTGCCTACGTATCTCGGTGAAGAGGATCAAGTCATGCCGTATTTCAGAATGGGTGATTTTTTTTTATTTTTTTTTTATGTCCTAACTTTTGCCTAGGCCGCCTCTTTCGAGTTTTTCAACCTAGCGCACTTTTGTTTTTATTTTATTTATGTCCTAACCTTTGCCTAGGCCACCTCTTTCGAGATTTTTAACCTAGCGGACTCTTTTTTTTTATGGTGAGCGGTACACAGTTTAGACTCATGCGGGCCAGGAATGTAGGAACATGTAGTTTAGGCTCATGCATCAAGGAGCATTGCAACTTCAAGGATAATACTTCTTCAAAAACTTTCCATTGATAGGGCCGATTCTCACGTCGTCTGCATCAAGCAGCTTGTAAGCCCCACTTGAGTAAGCTTCTTGTACGACATATGACATATCCCATTTTGAAGTGAACTTCCCTACAGGTTTATGAGAATTAATAATGGCTCTTCGTACCTCAAGGACTTGATATCCTACTTGAAAGAATCTTGGGCGAACTCTTTTATTGAAAGCACGAGATAATCGAACCTAGTAACATTCAAGACTCTATTGAGCTTCCAACCTCTTCTCATCAAAATCCTCCAACTCTTCTAGTCGAAGTCGAGCATTTTCTTCATTAATGATCCTTTCTTGAATAGCTAATCCTAATGAAGTTATTTGACGCTCAAGTGGCAAAACGGCTTCGACTCCATAGATAAGTGAATAAGGAGTCGCTTGTGTTGGTGTGCGATAAGTTGTCCTGTATGACCACAGAGCTTCTTCCATACGGTCATGACAATCTCATTTGGATTTGGAGACAACTTTATTTAACAAGTTGCATAGAGTCTTGTTGAATTCCCCAGATAGATCATTGGCGGCAACATTGTATATAGAAGAGTTACGTTGCTTGAAGCCAAAGAGATCACAAATCTTGTTCATCAACGTATTGTCGAATGGCTTGCCATTATCCGTTATTATGTAATGAGGAATTCCAAAGCGATAGATTATGTTTATTCGGATGAAACTTGTAACATTTTCCTTCTTTACCTCCTTAAGAGTAACAATTTCAGCCCATTTTGAGAAGTAGTCAATTAAATTGCGTCGAGAAAATAAAATCAAGACTGAAAAATATTGCAACAATTGTAGTATTCGATTTCGAGTAATTTGAGTGTTACAATCTCTATGATTCCTCTAATTCTACTTTTTCAATATAAATTCAAGGGCCTTTATGCTTGATCTTAGATTTGAATGTGATTTATCCATCGTGAACACTTTGATTGTTGCCACGAATTGTATCACGAACAAGTGGCCTTTATTTTGAACGCCTTGTATTTAATTTGACTTCGTTCTTGATCTTGAATGCTTGAAATTTGTGTTGAAGTGCTTGAATACTTGAACACTTGCAGTTTGCAAAAAATTGTGGCCTTTGATCCACGAGCTCCCTTGTGTCTTTTTGTTATAGCTTCCGGTGTCTTTTCTGAGTTATAAAGACTCTTATTTATAGTTGTAGGAGGGAAGAATTATGATTAGAATAAACTCTTTCCGACCAATCAAATTGAAATGTGACAAGACCGCATTTGATTGGCCAGAACATGTCACTTGTACATATGGCGCGATTTCATTGGTTTTTTAATTTGACTTGGCATGCCTTGTCATTTTGACATGTGGCATGATCCTATTGGCTCTTTTGTTTGACTTGGCGTGCCACGTTATTTGACACGTGGCACAAAATTGGACCTCTGGGAAGATGACATCTTGGGTTTAATGAAGTAAGCTCATTATTTGTTGCCCAACTAAATGGGCTAGCCCAGTTAATATTTATTGAATTTAAATAATTAATCAAATTATATATAATTTATTTGGACTAGTACATTTAAAATATAATCTAAAATTTTTATTGAATTTAAATTCAATAAATTTTACATGCGTAGAAATACCCCTACTCCAAGGCATGTCAAGGTAACAATATATTTTAATGACTAGTCTTGAAGTAGAGATTCATTCGGACTTGTGGATCAAACAATTCATTGAATATTGCTAACAAAGTAGCTTATTAATTCATGAATAAAATGGCTTCCATTTGCTTGTTGAACCTACGTCAACTTTTTGAATTTGACACTCTTTCCTAGATGACATGGAATATCACATTGAACATTGAACCTACTAGTAATCATTATATCCCATCCACTTAATTATATATTTTCCTTCATTAATTCCCTGATAGGGACAACACATGCCGTATATGTCAAGGCAAAGTAAAAAAGCTCACTCTTACCGTTTGAATCCCGCCGCCGCACAGCCTTTATCCTCAAACATCGTTAAATCCAACTAGGAATCAAATTCCTTACCAATTTTAGTTTGGACCGGTGTTTTAAAAGGCGTTGGTGTAAAGCAGAGCATTTTACATATGCCTCAGCGGGACATAAGCCCCATAAGTATTTAATTTTTAGTATTTTATAAAATAATATAATGACAGTTAATATATATAAACAGGTAAAATTGCATAAACATTAAAGAAAACTATATATATGTGTGCTCCATCCCCACAAAAAAACTAATCAAAACAATCTATTATACGTTACTTACAAGCACAAGTAATTTGAGTCTAAAAGAATAAAGTTTCTATATGGAAGAACAAAAAAGGATGATTAACCTGCAATTTGAACTTTGAATTTGCTGCTATGAAGAAAAATGTAGTTCTCTTTGTATTTGTAAAAAAAATTAAACATTCTTTGCTTTTGGGAGATATTAGCAGACTAGCGGACAAGATAAAAATTTGGAAAAACCATGAATTAGGGCTTAAATCAATAAAAAAATTCTTTACTTTTAAATTTAATACTTTTGAGTTCCTTTTTAAACCTTTTGAGTAATTACCAAACGGACTTTTGAGAATTTGGGTATTATATGAAGGACTAATTCAACAATTTTTGTTTTAATTTGAAAAAGTCTATGGGGCTTACTCCTTACTAAATAAATGCACCCCGAACGCCCGGGCGTACGCCCCAAATTGCGGGGCGTACGCCTCTTGAGACTTTCGCCCCACACCATCGCCCTGGGGCGTTTTTGGTACGCTTCGCCCCGGGGCTCGCCCCAAAAATGCCTTTTAAAATAGAGGTTTGGACACATAAGGATTAAGTCATACTGCCTTTAGCAAATCCCACATCGGACCATGACTTATTAACATCTCCTCTCCAAATCTATATAAACCCCCGTAGTCGCATTTGTTGAGTATCAATTCGTAGTATTTGCAAGCCACTTGAGGCTAGTTTTGTGGACTCGGAAGCATTAACGCGAAGGTAATTTCTTCTTTTCTTCTTATGTTGTTCTTCCTTTGTAATTCTTTTTTGCAGGTCAAACGAGAAGAATAAATCCATGACGACATATAGATGATCAAATTCACAACAACATACAAGAGGATAAATCCCTCACAACATATAGACCGATAAATCCATATTTTCATATAGACAGATAAATTCATATCAACATATAGATGGATAAATTCATACCAACATATAGATGGAAAAATTCCCATCACCATATAGACATATAAATCCACATCAACATATAGATGGAAAAATTCCCATCACCATATAGACATATAAATCCACATCAACATATAGATGGACAAATCAATATCACTAGATAGACGAACAAATCCACATCACTATATATACGGACAAATCCTCATCACTATATAGACGGACAAATCTCCATCAGCATATAGACGGACCAATTCACATCAGCATATAGACGGACAAATCCACATCACCATATAGACGGACAAATCCGTATCACCATATAGATGGACAATCCACATCACCATATAGACGGGCAAATTAGTATCACCATATAGACGGACAAATTCACATCACCATATAGATGGATAAATACAAATCAACATATAGAAGATTAAACCCATGACAACATATAGAAGGAAAAATTCTTAATCGCATATAGAAATTTGCCTAAAGCACAAAGGACTAGAATCTTCTCCTCCTTTTGTCAATTGTTGTTGACTTATTTACTAATCTCTTTTGTTTTGTTTTTTTTTGTTTTCGCTTATACAGTTTTGAAGAGATGGTTCACTTCAGAGACTACATCACTCCATCCTCCAAGCCCAAGTATCTCATAATTGATGCTAAGAATGGAGGGGCTATAACCAAGCTGTTGACTTACCCTCCAATAGTTGGTCGATATGCAAATTTGTGGCCACCTCTGCAGAATTCCCTCCATATGGTAGATTGGACTTTAGAGCACAACCAAAAGCCAACCAAAATGTGGTCCCTTCAGACTCCTTACCAACGAAAACTCAATATCGCAAGTACCCTTCCTTTCTTAGGACAGCGCATGATTCAAATGGAGATATGTTGGGGAGATATTTTGAGAATTGGCCGTGAATATCATCATGTCCCGGTATATTAGGAGTGGTATAAGGACATATTTGGCAGAAGTCAACGGGCTTTGGAGACAATAAAAATTTATGATGTCGTCTACGCTTCTTTATTTACATATGATCGAAACTCAAATATCTTGCAACCGTTTCTTGAAGCTTGGTGTCCCACAAAAAATACCTTACTTACATCAGCCGGATGATTATCAATATCTCTTTGGGATTTACATACTATTGGCAGTTTACCTATTGGAGGTTCTCCCTAGGAAGAAGTTGTGCCCGAAACTATCTAACTCACAAGTGTTAATGAGAAGAATGAAAGATTTACTCCTCGAGTTTGTGGATACCTGTTTACCGCCTTTAACCATCTTCACGAAGGGGATAGTCATGATCCAAATGTCTCATTTAGCAAGTGGATTGAATTTTGGTGCCAGAGAGACTTGAGATATAAACCTGCTCCAGCAAGGAGGGAGAAAAACTCTACCCATTTGAAGTCAACGCATAATCCCACTGAAGTTATACCAGAAGTAGTTGTATGGTCTAGTGCGGATGAGACGATGTTCGCTAACCTTGGGGTTCGACATGAAAAGAGAGAAGGCACGTATCTGGCGGCATTCTTATCTTGTTGGTTGTGTGCATTTGTATTTTCCTCTCAAGATGGTGATTTCATTCGACCCGAGACCTTTAAGATAGCGAGCATAATGGCATATGGATGGAAATTCAGCCTTGCAATCCCGGTTCTGGCGAGCATCTAATATGGCTTGAACAAGATCTCCAAGTCCTCGCAGCTCGAGCATATCAAAATCTCTTTTCCCATTCATATGTATACGGTTGGGTTGCTCACTACTTCAACAAGTGCTATGGGCTTCCAAAAGGACCATATGTTCCATTGATAGTGGCGTATTTTAGAGAAGGTACTGCAAGGTAATGTATGATACGAATGCAAGAAAACGCATCCATCAAGCGGATAATGCATCTTGAACTTCTACCATGTCGGAGGGGTCCGAACCTTACTATTTTGAGGATAATGATAAAGCATCATAACCTAAAGTCAATTATTTTATGAGTATCCATTTTAATTATCTCCCTTTGAGGTGTGGAAACTCCTTCATTCTTGAACCATATAGTCCCCATCGATTCAGCCGTCAATTTGGGTTTTATCAGACTAGTCTTGGTATTTTGGAAAATGACCCTCGTAGCGCCTCATTAGCAGAAGGACTCAAATTTTGGCGAATTTGTGTGGCACATAATTCCACCAGCGCGAGGGCGACCTTCCCCCCAGCTATATCAATGACAAAAAAACTATTTTCGTCAGAGTACAGATCCTGGTGGACAAGAGTGCATGGGAGCTTTCTTGAAGATCATTTAGCATCTTTGTGACTTTTGCTGGGCCAATCACTGCTGCACCTTTAGAGATCACGCCTCAAGAGCATAACAAGGAGGACAAACTTCCTACTTTAAAATCCAAAGTGGTTGCACCATGAGACGTCAAAGGACCTCCATATAAAGAAGTTCAAAAAAGGAAGGGACCTTCTCAGGCTCACCAAGTCCATGAGGGTTCCTTTCCAATAGGCACCATTGTCCCTACCTCCAACAAATGCCCATCCCAAAATGAGAGTGATAGTTGTCATGGCGATCAAAACTTCAAGCGGCTGAAGCCATATTCAAACAAACAAGGAGACACTGATTTGGGTGTAGTCAAGATGACAGTATTGGTAGTGCTTCAAGGACTTTGACGGCCATTAAAGAGGTAACACTTAAAACTTTCATATTGTCTTATAATATACAAGTAACTTCACTAACCGTCTATTTTTTTTTCTATGCAGCCAAACGGTGATCATGTTTCGATAGCGTCACACCAAAGCAAGACACATAGTAGTAGTGAATCTGTGGCGGATCCAGACTCGAGGAAATCACTTCCAATATCAAAGTCGGACCTAGAGGCGACTTCCATTCCTGATCTTGGAGAAAACTCAGGGCATAATTTTCACTGACGATTAGCACCAACGATGTCTATCTTTGAAGGAAAAAAGGTTGTCTTGACTCTTTGCAAGGATTTTATCTTGAATGCTTGGGCTAAATTTGATGCCAAACTCTCCGACCTTACTGCAGTCAATGCTTCTTCTCTTCAATTCGAGATCCAAGTGATTCTCGAGGAGATGGATGGAAAGGGTGTGGATATTTCCCCTCTAAAAGACCTATTGACGTCTTTCTTTTAAGCTTGCCACTTCATATGACCAGGCACAATCAACTCTTTCTGATAAGGTTGTGGACGTCAAAAAATTAGAGCCATCTTTAAAACCCAAGGAACATCTTGATCTTGTCTTGACCGAAAAAGGGGAGAAGGTCAAGAAACTGTCTGTCACCAGTCAATCTCTCAAAGAGATCATGGAGAAGGTGATACAATTAAGAGCTCTCCGAGATGCTGCCAAGAAAGAGGTTAAAGAGATTTAATCTAGAGTCTCATATGCTGAAGAGGAGTATCGTAGATGTTCTAATGTTTCCTTGATGACCGTTGATGACTTGGCCGACGTGGAGACGAAGAAACAACGCTTAGAGGCCACCCTTAAAGACTTGGTCAATTACAAGTTATGTTTAGATTAGCCTATATAGAGTATTATATTTGCCTCTTATTTTTTTCCTTTCATTTGGTTAATTAGCAACTATTCTTGAAAATGAAAACTCCATTTGTTTTACTGTATATTGTACGTTTTTATTGATGTTCCACCCTTTTTTCCCTTGCAGTTCAATATCAATATTTTCTTGCTTAACATGATGTATTGATATCCACAAAATAGAACTTGGATTTCTTTAAAACATCGACATCGTTCATGTCTCGAAGTTCTCTGCATTTGAATATACATCCTCCTTTTTCTTTGAAGATAATATTGTTCATCACCTTTATAAATTTGCATTAGGAAGTATATATCTCAATGTGAGAACGCCAAAAATATGAGCCATTTGATTTCGTAGAAACTAAATTTTAAAATCTAACACATATTCGATATCAGCAATCAAGAACCTTCAGAATCGTCCCAGATAATATTTTGAAACCAACTTTATCTTGCACCATGTTATCAATTCCAGATTTGTGCAGTCTCACAAAATAATTCATATCTTGATGTAGAAATGTCAAAATTATGAACCGTTTTCCTATTGAAGATACCGATTTACCATGGAGGGTTGCCCCCCTTTAAATCAAATGAGATCCAAAGTTCACCAGGAGGATGGCGTTTCGGCTTGATTTTACATTCCTTCATATTCACTTGGACAACAATTGGGATAATATATATCTTTTAAACTTATGCGACTGAACTTAGAATGAAACTCTAAGCTGCCTACGTACCTCGGTGAAGAGGATCAAGTCATACCGTAGTTCAGAATGGGTAAAATTACTTTTTTTTATTATTATTTTTAGGTCGTAATTTTTGCCTAGGCCTCCTCTTTCGAGGTTTTCAACTTAGCGGACTTTATTTTGGGCCGTACATAGTTTATACTCTTGCGGGCTAGGAACGTAGGAGCATGCAGTTTAGGCTCATGCGTCAGGGAGCGTTGCAACTTTAAGGATAATACTTCTTTAAGAATTTTCCATTGATAGGGCCGATTCTCATGCCATCTACATCAACCAGCTTATAAGCCCCACTTGAGTAAGCTTCTTGTACAACATATGGCCCATCCCATTTTGAAGTGAACTTCCCTACAGGTTTATGGGAAATAATAATGGGTCTTCGTATGGCAAGGACTTTATCTCCTACTTGAAAGGATCTCGGGCGAACTCTTTTATTGAAGGCGCGAGACAATCGAGGTTGATAACATTCAAGACTCTGTTGAGCTTCCAACCTTTTATCATTAAGAGCCTCCAACTCGGCTAATCGAAGTCGAGCATGTTTTTCATCAGTGATCCCTTCTTGAATAGATAATCGTAATTAAGGTATTTGACGCTCGAGTGGCAACACGACTTCGACTCCAAAAGTGAGTCCATAATGGGTCGCTTGTGTTGGCGTGTGGTGAGTTGTCCTATATACCCACAAAGCTTCTTCCATACGGTCATGCCAATCTTATTTGGATTTGCAGACAACTTTCTTTAATAAATTGCATAGAGTCTTGTTAAATGCCTCAGCTAGACCATTGGCGGCAACATTGTACATAGAAGAGTTACATTGCTTGAAGCCAAAGAGATCACAAATCTTGTTCATCAACCTATTGTCAAATGGCTTGCCATTATCCGTTATTATGTAACGAGGAATGCCAAAGGGATATATTATGTTTACTCGAATAAAACTTGCAACATTTTCCTTCTTTACTTCCTTAAGAGTCACAACTTCAGCCCATTTTGAGAAGTAGTCAGTTGCAGCCAAGATGTATAGGTGCCCACCGGAGGACTTTGACAGTTGTCCAACAACATCCAATCCCCAATCATCAAATGACCAGGATGCAACAATCGGGTGCAACACTTCGGGAGGCTGATGAATAAAATTCACGTGGAATTGGCAAGCCTTGCATCTTCGAGCGTAGTCCAAGCAATCTTTTACCATCGTTGGCCAATAATATCCCATCCTTTTTATATGAAAGTGGAGCTTTGATCCAGACTGGTGTGACCCACATACCGTAGAATGTGCTTCTTGCAAAGCTTAGGCTACTTTATCTTCCCCTAAGCATCACAAGAGTACTCCCTCGAATGACCTTCTATATAGAGTATCTTTGTAGTAAAGGAAGCGAGGTGCACGACGGCGGATTTCAGTCCTTCTCCTCAAATTTTCTGGGAGTATCCCGTAACTCAAGTAATCGATAATGGGTTATCTCTATTCTTCCTTCTTAGCCTCAGAAACGACCACAAGATGCTCTAGTTCATTTTCTTTACCTTCACCCTCATTTGGCGACGATACTACCCATTTTTGGCAGATAGTAATTTTCGCTTGATCAGGCAGGGTTAATGATGAAGCTAGGGCAGCTAAGTATCAACCTTCTTGTTTTCTTTCCTTAACATATGTTGAATAGTCATATCACCGAGCCACCCCATTAATTTTTTAGCGTAATCATGATATGGGCGTAGTTCAGGTTTCTTGACCTCGTAACTACCTAAAAGCTGGTTGATCACTAACTGAGAGTCACCAAATAGTTGCAACTGCAACTGCTTCATTTCGACAGTCATTTTAAGCCCAAGTATTAATTCTTGATACTCAGCGACATTGTTGGAACAAAGTTATGTCAACGTAAAAGAGTAGGGCATAACTTCGCATTGAGAGGTGACAAATACTACGCTAGCACCAGCTCCTCCGCGATGCTCAACACCATCAAAGTACATCTTCCATGGAGGTTGAACTTCAACGACCATTGTGTCCTCATTAGGTAGTTCAGCAGTTAGCTCCCAGTCATCAGGTATCACATGATCTGGAAAGAAGTATGCCAATGTTTGTCCTTTTACAGCATTTTGAGGGATGTACAAAATCTCGAATGGTTAAAATTGGAGGTACCATCTCGCTAGTCGATCACAAAGTACATGTTTTGACATCACGAACTTGATGGGATTTGCTTTAGAAACAAGACAAACAACATGAGCTTGAAAGTAGTGCTTCAACTTTTGAATTGAGAAGACTAGCGCCAAACACAACTTTTCAATTGCCGAATAATTTAGCTCGTTTGGTGTCATCATCCTGCTCAAGTAGTAAAGAGAGTTCTCTTTCCCCTCGCTATTTTCTTGGGCCAATAGTGCTCCAACAAACCTTTCTTGTGCTGAAATAAATAGTATTAACGGCTTTCCAGGTATAGGGGCTGCCAAAACCGGAGGCTTCATCAAGTAAGTTTTGATGCTTTCAAAGGCATTGCTACAAGCTTGGTCCCACTTAAAAGGAATGCCTTTCTTCATGAGGCGACTGAATACTTGGCACCTCCCAGCTAGGTTTGAGATGAATCTCCTACGGTATGCTAGCTTTCCTTGCAGACTTTTCAATTCATGAATATCGCGAGGCTCAGGCATCTTCAAAATGGCATCCACTTTGGCTTGATCAAATTTGATCCCACGATGTCGGAAAATGAAACCAAGGAACTTTCCGGAAGTAACTCCAAAGGAACATTTCAATGGATTCATCCTAAGTTGGTACCTCCGGATCAACTCAAACACCATTCTCAAGTCTTTCAAGTGGTCCTTGTTCTCTCTTGATTTTATCACCAAGTCGTCAACATAGAATTCAACATTCTTGTGGAGAAGATCATCAAAAATATTCTTCTTAGCCCTTTGGTAAGTAGCATCGGTGTTCTTCAAGCCAAAAGGCATTACCTTGTAGCAATAAATACCTTTGGGGGTAGGGAATGCAGTAAGCTCTTTATCTTTTGGTGCGATTCGAATTTGGTTATAGCTCGATGAACCGTCCATAAATGACATTGCCTCGTACCTAGAAGTAGCATCGATCATCAGATCTGGAATAGGAAGCGAGAATTCATCTTTGGGACATGTATTGTTGAGATCTCTGAAGTCAACTCACACCCAAATTTAGCCATTCTTCTTCCTTACAGGGACAATACTTGAGACCCATGGTGGGTATTTAACTTTGCAAATAACGCCGGCTTCAATGAGTTTGTTAACTTCACTTTCGATCAAGGGAACCAACTTCGGCCTAAAGCGCCTTTGGGCTTGCTTAACAGGATGTGCGCCATTCTTAACTGCAAGGTGATGAACTGCTACTTTAGGTTCTAAGCCAGGCATATCTTTGTAACTCCAAGCAAAGACATCCTTGAACTCCTTGAGTAACTTGATATAAGTTCTTTCTTCATCGATTGCTAGTAAAGCACTTAGGTATGTGAGGCTTGGTTCTTCATTTGTGCCAAGGTTAACTTCTTCTAAGGCATCAATCGTTACCTTTACCCTTTCTTCAAGTTCCGGGAGATCATCTTTCACATCTTCATCTTTTTGTGGGTCACCATCATTGAAGGATATGTGATAACATGGTGAAACATCCTCCAATTTCTCGTCATCCTCCATTAGAGATGAAACACCGTGCTCGCCTTGTGTAGTGACATGATATGAAGAACCCACACTTTCTTTGTCTGCATCATGATCTTTAGTGTAGACCACAATGTATGGCTTCACCCTTAGTACCTCATCACATACAACCATGACTTTTGTTTGTCGCCTTATTCTAGAAGGAACCAGACTTTGGAAATCCTTAGAGATCTTCTGAATTTTGGGCGAGGCGGGTGTTCTTGTATTTTGATAATTTCTCTGGAACTTAATCCCTTTCTTTAATGGACCCAATCTCTCAAACACGGAAGTCCTCAAAGTTGATTTTCCAAGTCGATCAAAGACAGAAGGCTTGTTAGAAGTGGCAGATTCATCTTCTATGGTGATATAATTGCTGCTTGCCCTTCTTATGGAGATGCGCACTGGTGACGGTTGCTTGTATCCCAAACTTTCATGTGTGCCTCGTTGCAGCTTCTGGTGGGAGCTTCCCTAACTTTGACAGCTCATTGTGATTATATCTAGCTTTTGCAAATAGCCTGTAAGCATTAGGACTAAAACCTTCAATTGTTCGCTTTGTAGAGAGTGCAACATTCTGCAAACGAATTTTGGACACAAACCCTGCAAGTGGCTTTGAGGACAACTTTACTGCCTCAATTCATTTTACCGGAAGAGTTATCTCCTTTAGCATGTTAGTTTGGAGATTGGATGATTCACCTCCATCTTTTTTCCTTTTAGGGACATATTGGAGCGCAGGAGTTACTTTCTTTCCATAAGACGCAATATCCCCTCTATAAGATTTATTCGAGTTAGGTTGCACCTCTTCAGTAACAGCTTTGGCTCTACCAACATTCCCCTCAGCTCTTTTAGTTGAATTCAAGATCATAGTTCGTGCCAAATGCTACATATTTAAGATCAAGCTCAAGGGTCCTTGAATTTATTTACTATTGGAAAGAAGAATCAGAGGATTCATAGAGATTGTACACTCAAATTACTTGAAATCAAATACTACGATTGTTGCATTATTTTTCGATCTCGATTATTTTCTCGACGCAAATTAATTGTCTATAAATTCTGGCATGCCCAGTGGGACAATATCTACCTCTCATCTCAACTTTTCAATCACCAAAGTTTAAGAACATCGAAATGGCTTCAAAGAAAATCAACCCTAGATCAACTTCCACCAAGGCTGCTAATTCCAGGTTCTACGCTGATATAGAAAGCATCCTCGATGTTACCTTTGGAAGCTTTGGAGTAACTAGAAGGAGAAACGCAAGCTCTTTAGGACAATAAGCACTCCAAGTGACATCCGCATCAACCCTTGTTTTTGGATTTTCATCCTCAAAAGGAGCAAGATCTTCCACAAACGCACCCGAAGGAGGAAGCGATGTTGCTAAAAAGATTAAGAAAACTCTTTCTCTGCTTGACCTCTCCGGATCCAAGAACTCTGTTGTGAAGGAATATCGTGAGCCATTAGAGAATCAATCTATGTGACAATCCATGCTACTCCCCATCATCTACAACAATCATGCAAGCCATAGTGACAAACACTTCATCTGTGGAAGAGCAGTTGGTAAACTTGACGGAAGCAATCATTGGCTTGACCAAGTGCATGCAAAATCAAGATGCTAGAATTGACAAGATGACAAACAGGCTAGGAATCTTGATGGAAGAAGAATCCACCCATGCACCTGGAAAACTCCCAAAAGTTCAAGAGATTGATCCCCCCCCCCCAACGACAAGTTACATCCACTAAGGAAATTTCAATCTCTTCGGAAGGGATGATTCCAATCAATCAACTAAAGGAGTTCATTAAAGGGACTATAAAAACAAATATGAAGTTGCTTCCAAGTCCCCCTTTACCTATGCAAAGTCGTACACTTCAAGGATTGATATTTGGAAGATGACTGTTGTCTATCAACCTCCAAAATTTCAACGGTTTGATGATAAAGGCAATCCAAAGCAATATGTGGTGCACTTCGTTGAGACATGCAACAATGCTGGGAATTATGGAGATTACCTCGTCAAGCAGTTTGGCCTCTTATTAAAAGGAAATGCTTTTGATTGGTACACAGACCTCGAGGCTGGATCTGTTGACAGCTAGGATCAACTTGAGAAAGAGTTCCTCAATCCCTTTTATAGCACAAGGTGCACTGTGAGCATGGTGGAACTTACAAATACTCGTCAAAGAGTATTTGACGAACCAGTTATTGACTTTCTCAATCATTGGAGGAATGTAAGACTCAACTGCAAAGACAGACTTAGTGAAGCTTCTAGAAATGTGCATCCAAGGCATGTATTGGGGACTACGCTACATCTTGCAAGGTATCAAGCCTAGCACATTTGAAGAACTTGCAACTCGTGCCCATAACATGGAATTGAGTATGGCCTCCGTTGGAAATGAAAGGTTGCCCATCTATGAGACTCGCAAAGGGAACGACAAGCAAGAAGTCAGGAAATGGAGAAAGTTTGTACCCAAGTTTGAAAACAAAGAAGCTATGAATGTCAACACATCATATGTGAAGTTCACAATGAAGGTGAGCAAGAAGCAGAGTACGAAATCCAATTCTTTTCAATAAAAACCAAGTGGAAAGTTGACTCTAAAATAAATGCAAGAGAAGGAGTACCCATTTCTGAATTCTGATGTGCCGGCAATTCTTTGAAGAACTCCTTGAGTTAAATCTCATTGAGCTTCCGGAGATGAAGCGGCCAAATGAAGCTGGGAAAACGAATGACCCAAATTACTGCAAATACCATCGACTTGTGAGTCGCCCTCTAGAGAAGTGCTTTGTATTTAAAGACAAAGTTATGGACTTGGCTCATAAAAAGAAGACCGTGCTTGAAGATGAGAAAGCAAGCGCAAACCAAGTCTCTATCATCTTTGGCTCATTCAGCCTAGATGAATTATGTAGTTTTATTGAAAATAAAAATGAAGAATCACTGGAGAACAACAAAGTTGAAGTTGATCAACCTGATGATGATGAAGGTTGGACGTTGGCGACTCGTCGTAGGTTCCACAAAAGGAGCCCATGTAAAGAATCAATCGAACAACCAACAAAGAAAATGATGGTAAAAAGACCAAGGAAACAGAGTCCAGTTAGGCATTTGAAGAAAGAAAAAGTGGAGGTGTACCACCCTCAAAGGCCACGACAGCTAGTGACCTTGGAGGAGTTCCTACCAAGTTGGTTCCGCACGAAGATTTTCTATGTGGGTATTGATGCCTCTTGTTGCCATACTTACAAAGGGGAAGAAACAAACGATGACCTACCACTGGCACCATCTTCAGAAAAGCTCATTGAGTCCATTCCTCAAGAAGTTAATGCTTGTGAGGAAAAAAGTTACGTTCACAAAGGACGATCTTTTACTAGGTGACACTCCTCATAACTGTCCGGTGTACCTGGTCGGCTATATACGCGATGAAATGGTAAATCGAATTTTGGTTGATGGAGGGTCCTCATGAATATCTTGCCCATTCACACTATGAAAGAACTTGGTATTCCCATGAACAAACTTTCAGAAAGTCGTATCATGATTCAAGGATTCAACCAAGGGGGGCAAAGAGCCATAGGTGCGATCAGGTTGGGAATCACCATTGAAGATATGCAATCAAGTGCATGGATGCATGTGATTGATGCAAAGACTTCATACAATGTCTTGCTTGGAAGGCCTTGGATACATGAGATTAAAGTAGTTCCATCTACCTACCATCAATGTTTGAAGTACTATGAGGGAGAAGTCGAGAAGAAGATAGTTGCTTATGACGAGTCATTCACCGAGGCTAAATCACACTTTGCTGATGCAGAGTTCTACTAGAAGAACCGAATTGTGAAGGAGCTAAAAGCTGATGATGTCATGAAAAGCAAGAATGACGAGCCCATGACTAAAAGCGCTGAGGTGATTGCTGGTAAAGACAAAGCTATTACTGAGGAGGTACAACCTAACTCGAATAAATCTTATAGAGGGGATATTATATCTTATGGAAAGAAAGTAACTCCTGCACTCCAATATGTCCCTAAAAAGAAGAAAGATGAAGGTGAATCATCTAATCTCCTAACTAACATGCTAAAGGGACTAACTCTTCTGGTCAAACGAATTGAGGCAGTAATGTTTTCCTCAATGCCACTTTCAGGGTTTGTGCCCCAAAATCATTTGCAGAATGTGGCACTCCCTACAAAGCGGACAAATGAAGGTTTTGACCCTAATGCTTACAGGCTATTTGCAAAAGCTGGATACAATCCCAATAAGCCATCAAAGTCAGGGAAGCTCCCATCAGAAGCTTCTACGAGGCAACCACGTGAAGGTTTGGGATACAAAAAACCGTCACCAGTGCGCATCTCCATAAGAAGGGCGAGCAATAATTATACCACTGTAAAAGATGAATCTGTCGCTTCTAACAGTCCTTTTGTCTTTGATCGACTTGGAAAATCAATTGTGAGGACTTCCGTATTTTAGAGATTGGGTCCATTAAAGAAGGGGAACAAGTTCCAGAGAAATTATCAAAGCATAAGAACACCCGCTTCGCCTATAATCCAGAAGATCTCTACGGATTTCCAAAGTTCGCTTCCTTCTAGAATGAGGCGAGAAACAAAACTTGTGGTTTCATGCAAAGAAGTACTGAAGGTAAAGCCATATAAAGTGGTCTATACTAGAGAACATGATGAAGACAAAGAAAATGTGGGTTCTTCGTATCATGTCACTGCACAAGGCGAGCACGGTGTATCATCTCTAATGTAGTATGACGAGAAATTAGAGGATGTGTTATCACATATCCTTCAATGATGGGGACCCTCAAGAAGATGAAGATGTAAAAGATGCTCCACCTGAACTTGAAGAAGGGGTGAAGGCAACAATTGATGCCTTAAAAGAAGTTAACCTTGGCACAGATAAAGAACCAAGGCCCACAAAACTAAGTGCTTTACTAGCAATCGATGAAGAAAGAACTTATATCGAGTTACTCAAGCAACCGTCACCAGAATCCAGAAGATCTCTACAGATTTCCAAAGTTCAGTTCCTTCTAAAATGAGGCGACAAACAAAACTTGTGGTTTCATGCAAAGAAGTACTGAATGTAAATCCATATACTGTGGTCTTCACAAAGGAACGCGATGAATATGATGAGAGTGTAGGTTCTTCGTATCATGTTACTGCACTAGGCGAGAAAGGTATTTCATCTCTAATGGAGGATGATGAGAAAGTGGAGGATGTTTCATCGTGTTATCACATATCCTTTAACGATGGGGAACCTCAAGAAGATGAAGATGCAAAAGATGCTCCCCTGGAACTTGAAGAAGGGGTGAAGGCAACGATTGATGCCTTAAAAGAAGTTAACCTTTGCACAGATAGAGAACCAAGGCCCACAAAGCTAAGTGCTTTACTAGCAATCGATGAAGAAAGCACTTATATCGAGTTACTCAAGGAGTTCAAGGATATCTTTGCTTAAAGTTACAAAGAGATGCCTGGCTTGGACCGTAAAGTAGCAGTTCATCACCTTGCAGTTAAGAATGGTACTCTCCCTATTAAGCAAGCCCAAAGGGGATTTAGGTCGGACTAGGTTCCCTTGATTGAAAGTAAAGTTAACAAACTCATTGAAGCTGGCTTTATTCGTGAAGTCAAATACCCAATATGGGTCTCAAGTATTGTCCCTGTAAGGAAGAAGAATGTCCAGATTCGGGTGTGCGTTGACTTCAGAGATCTCAACAGTGCATGTCCCAAAGATGAATTCTTGCTTCCTATTCTAGAGCTGATGATCGATTCTACTACTAGGTATGAGGCAATGTCATTTATGGACAGTTCATCAAGCTATAACCAAATTCGAATGGTGCCAAAAGATGAAAAGCTTACTGCATTCCGTACCCCCAAGGGTATTTATTGCTACAAGGTCATGCCTTTTGGCTTGAAGAACACTGGTTCTACTTACCAAAGGGCTATGCAGAATATTTTTGATGATCTTCTCCGGAAGAATGTCGAATGCTATGTTGACGACTTGGTGGTAAAATAAAGAGAGAAGAGCGACCGCTTGAAAGACTTGAGAATGGTGTTTGAGTTGCTCTGGAGGTACTAACTTATGATGAATCCATTGAAATGTGCCTTTGGAGTTACTTCTGGAAATCTCCTTGGTTTCATTATCCAACATCGAGGGATCGAAATTGATCAAGCCAAAGTGGAGGCCATTTTGAAGATGCCTGAGCCTCGCGATATTCATGAATTGAAAAGTCTGCAAGGAAAGCTAGCATACCTTAGGAGATTCATCTCAAACCTAGCTGGGAGGTGCCAACTATTCAGTTGCCTCATGAAGAAAGGTATTCCTTTTAAGTGGGACCAAGCTTATAGCAATCCATTTGAAAGTATCAAAACTTACTTGATGAAGCCTCCGGTATTGGCAGTCTCTATATCTGGAAAGTCGTTGATACTATATATTTCAGCACAAGAAAGGTCTGTTAGAGCGCTGTTTGCCCAAGAAAATATTGAAGGGAAAGAAAACTCCATTTACTACTTAAGCAGGATGATGACACCAAATGAGGAAGCAATGTTCATTGAAGTTGAACTTCCATGGAAGATGTACATTGATCGTGCTGCACATCGCGGAGGAGCTAGTGCTGGCGTAGTATTTGTGACTTCTCAAGGTGAAGTTCTGCCCTACTCTTTTTCGTTGACGCAACTCTTCTCTAACAACGTTGATAAGTATCAAGCATTAATACTTGGGCTTGAAATGGTTGTCGAAATGAAGCGGTTGCAATTACAAGTCTTTGGTAACTCTCACTTGGTGATCAACCAGCTTTTAGGTAGTTATGAGGTCAAGAAACCTGAAATACACCCATATCATGATTATGCTAAAAAGTTGATGGGGTGGGTCGGTGACGTGACTATTCAACACATGCCAAGGAAAGAAAACAAGACGGCTGATGCTTTAGCTGCCCTAGCTTCATTGTTAATCCTGCCTGATCAAGCACAAGTTACTATATGCCAAAAATGGGTAGTACCGCTGCCAAATGAGGGTGAAGGTGAAGAAAATAAACTCAAGCATCTTGTGGCCATTACTGAGGCTAAGAAGGAAGAATGGCGACAACCTATTATTGATTACTTGAGCTACGGGATACTCCCAGAAAATCCGAGGAGAAAACTGAAATCCGCCATCGTGCATCTCGCTTCCTTTACTACAAAGATACTCTATATAGAATATCATTTGAGGGAGTACTCTTGTGATATTTAGGGGAAGATGAAGCACTCCAAGCTTTGCAAGAAGCGTATTCTGGGGTATGTGGATCATATCAGTCTGGACCAAAGCTTCACTTCCATATAAAAAGGATGAGATATTATTGGCCAATGATGGTAACGATTGCTTGGACTACGCTCGAAGATGCAAGGCTTGCCAGTTCCACTCAAATTTTATTCATCAATCGCCTGAAATGCTACATCTGACTGTTACATCATAGACATCTGACGCTTGGGGACTAGATGTTGTTGGACCATTGCCAAAATCCTCCGGCGGACACTTATACATCTTGGTTACAACTGACTACTTCTAAAAATAGGCTGAAGTTGTTGCTTTTAAGGAGGTAAAGAAGGAAAATGTTGCAAGTTTCATCCGAGTAAACATAATCTATCATTTTGGTATTCCTCGTTACATAATAATGGATAATGGCAAGCCATTCGACAATAGGTTGATGAACAAGATTTGTGATCTCTTTGGCTTCAAGAAACGCAACTCTTCTATATACAGTATTTCCGCTAATGGTCTAGCTGATGCATTCAACAAGACTCTATGCAACTTGTTAAAGAAAGTTGTCTCCAAATCCAAAAGAGATTGGCATGAGCATATGGAAGAAGCTCTGTGGGCATACAGGACAACTCATCTCACACCAACACAAGCGACCCCTTATTCACTTGTCTATGGAGTCAAAGCCATTTTTCCACTTGAGCGTCAAATAACTTCATTACGATTAGCTATTCAACAAGGGATCACTGAAGAAGAAAATGCTCGACTTCGACTAGAAGAGTTGAAGGCTCTTGATGATAAGAGGTTGGAAGCTCAACAGAGTCTTGATTGTTACCAGGCTCAATTATCTCGTGCTTTCAATAAAAGAGTTCGCCCAAGATCCTTTCAAGTAGGAGATCAAGTCCTTGCCATACGAAGACCCATTATTACTTCCTATAAACCTGTAGGGAAGTTCACTTCAAAATGGGATGGGCCATATGTTGTACAAGAAGCTTACTCAAGTAGGGCTTATAAGCAGGATGATGCAGACGACGTGAGAATCGGCCCTATCAATGGAAAGTTTTTGAAGAAGTATTATCCTTGAAGTTGAAACGCTCCTTGACGCATGAGCCTAAACTACATGCTCCTACACTCCTGGCCCGCATGAGTCTAAACTGTGTATGACGTACCACAAAAAAAAAACCAGAGTCCCCTAGGTTGAAAACCTCGAAAGAGGCGGCATAGGCAAAAGTTAGGACATAAAAAAAATAAAAAGTTCGCTAGGTTGAAAACCTCGAAAGATGCGGCCTAGGCAAAAGTTAGGACATAGAAAAAAATAAAAAAAATAAAAAAAATAAAAAATAAAAACTCATCCATTCTGAACTACGACATGACTTGATCCTCTTCACCGAGGTACGTAGGCAACTTAGAGTTTCATTTTGAGTTCAATCGCATACTTTCAAAATATACATGTTACCTCAATCGTTATTCGAAGGAAGAATGATGGAATATAATCCACTTGATTGGAACTTAAATAGCGGGTTTACATGAACTTTGTGCCTTATCAAGGATTAGTGGTTCAATGGGGGCAAGCCACCATAGCAAATTCCGCCTTTCGAGGTTTTCATCCTAGTGAACTTTTTTTTTTCATGTCCTTACTTTTGCCTAAGCCGCCCCTTTCGAGGTTTTCAACCTAGCGGACTCTGTAGGCATATAAATTTTATTAAAATTAAATCCATAAAATAATTTGGAGTATATTTTAAGTTCAAGATATATTGGTCCAAATAAATATTATGGGCTAATATAATTGAATAAATTATATAAGTCCAATATATATGGATTAAATAAATAAGTCTTAATCCATTTGGCTTGCCCATTTAATTGGGCTAAAGTGATGAGCCCACTTTATTAAGCCCAAGATTTCATCTTCCAAGAGGCCCAAATTGAATCCCACGTGTCAAATGACGTGGCACGCCAAGTCAAACGGAAGAGCCAATATAATCATGCTACGTGTCAAAATGACAAGGCATGCCAAGTCAAATTAAAAGGCCAATGAAACCGCGCCACGTGTGCAAGTGACATGTTCTGGCCAATCAAATACGGCTTTGTCACTCTTCAATCTGATTGGTCGGAAAACGTTTATTCTTATTATAACTCTTTCCTCCCACAACTATAAATAGGGGTCTTCATAACCCAGAAAAGGAACCAGAAGTTATAACAAGAAGCAAGAAAGAGCTCGTGGATCAAACGTTGCAAATTCCTGCACGAAGTGGGCTCATCACTTTAGCCCAATTAAATGGGTTACCTAAATGGATTAAGACTTATTTATTTAATCCATATATATTGGACTTATATAGTTCATCTAATTATATTGGCCCATGAGATTTATTTGGACTACATATATATATATATATATATATATATATATATTTAAAATATAATCCAAAATATTTTATTAAATAAATTTTATATTCTTACAAATGCCCCATACTTAAAGACTTGACGGGTTTAAGCTTATCCAACTCCAAAAGGCGAGGCTTGAAGTATTAGCAAAATATTTATTTTAGTATGAATACTCCCGGAAACATAATCAAGTAATGTGTTTGCATTTCACAATATATATTAAACACGTGGAGTAGTGTAAGCATGTAGGCCAAGCTCTTGTATTTGATTTGGAACTTTTCCTCACATTAGTACCTTACAACAACAACAACAACAACCCAGTATAATCTCACTAGTGGGGTCTGGGGAGGGTAGTGTGTACGCAGACCTTACCCCTACCCTGGGATAGAGAGGCTGTTTCCAATAGACCCTCGGCATCCTTCCCTCCAAGAACTCCCCACCTTGCTCTTGGGATGACTCGAACTTACAATCTCTTGGTTGGAAGTGGAGGATGCTTACCATTAGAGCAACCCACCTTGTCAAAACATTTGTTCTCATGGAAAAGTAACACAAGGAACCCACGTAGCATACAAACATCATATCTGCATATTCCCATGACTAGGAAATAGGAAATCATGAGCTTCAGTTAACTTGAACTTTGTCCTATATTAGTTTCTGATTCCCACTTGAACTCGAAGAAGCTAAGTAGTCATAAGATTAGAGCCAACTAGGTAATTCCGTGAAATTATACCGCCGCCTTACCAGTCCAAATTCTTTTCGTGAATTGATTTCCGTGATTCCCACATCGGCAATATGCTATAGCAAGCCATCTATGAAGATCTATATAAAGCCATATGCTCGTATTTATTGAGCATCAATTCGCAGTATCTGCAAGCCATTTGAGTCTAGTTTTGTGGACTCAGAAGCATTGACGCGAAGGTAATTTTTTTCTTATACTTTTTATTTATTTATTATCCTTTTTGGCTTTTTGTAGGTCAAACAAAAAGGATAAATGCATGATGGCATATCGATGATCAAATCCACAACATCACATAAGAGGATATAGACGGATAAATTCACATGCCATACAGATGGATAAATTCATATCAACATATAGACGGACAAATCTCCATCACCATATAGACGGACAAATCTCCATCACCATATAGACGGACAAATCTACATAAATATACAGACGGATAAATCCACATAAATATACAGACGGATAAATTCACATCAACATACAGACGGACAAATCCATATCACCATATAGACAGACAAATTCACATCACCATATAGACGGAAAAATTTACATCACCATATAGACGGATAAATCCATATCAACATATAGACGGAGGAATCCCCATCAACATATAGACGGATAAATCCATATCAACATATAGACAGACAAATCTCCATCACTATATAGACGGACAAATCTACATTACCATATAGATGGACAAATCCACATCACTATATAGACGGACAAATCCATATCACCGAATAGACGGACAGATCTGTATCATCATATAGACTGACAAATCTACATCAGACGGATAAATCTATAAAGAGGCCAACTTAAGGTACAAATAGACTTAAACGCCCACCTTAATATTGGAGAGTTATAGTTCATTTTAAGGACAAACCCACGAAGAGGCCAACTTAAGGTGCAAAACGACTTAAATTTTCACCTTAAGATTGGAAGACTATAAAACTTTACCTCGAAGACTTGGTGCACTTGACGACATTGACTTGAACATTTTGCGAACTTTGAAGATTTGGCGGACTTCACATAGTTCAACTTGAAGACCGGAAAACTTGAAGATTTGATGGACTTGAAGATTCAGCAGACTTTGACGCTTCAACCTGAAGAGTGTGGACTTTTAAACTTAAACTTGAAAAATTAGCAGACTTAAAGACTTCGACTTGGATGGCTTAAACAATTCAACTTGAAGACCGGAAAATTTGAGGATTTCAATTTGAAGACCGACGGACCTGAAGACTTAGAGGGCTTAAATATTTCAAGTTGAAGAGCAGCGAACTTGAAGATCGGCGGACTTAAAGATTTGGCGAACATGAAGATATAGTGAATCCCTGAACTTCAGTGCAAATACCATAGCGGCTTGCCCCCTTTAAATCAAATGAGATCCAAAGTTTAACAAAAGAATGGTATTTCAGCTCGATCTTCAAGTGTTGATTGAATGGATTACATTCCATCGTACTTCATTCGGACAATGATTGGGGCACTGTGTATCCTTTGAAATCATGTGACTGAACTCAGAATGAAACTCTAAGCTTCCTACGTACCTTGGTGAAGAGGATCAAGTCATGCTGTAGTTCAGAATGGGTGAGTTTTTATTTTTTATTTTTTTTATTTTTTTTATGTCCTAACTTTTGCCTAGGGTGCCTTTTGAGGTTTTTAACCTAGCAGACTTTTTTTTCATGTCCTAACTTTTGCCTAGGCCACCTCTTTTGAGGTTTTCAACCTAGCGGACTCTTGTTTTTGTGGTGGGCCGTACATAGTTTAGACTCATGCGGGCCAGGAGTGTAGGAGCATGCAGTTTAGGCTCATGTATCAAGGAGAGTTGCAGCTTCAAGGATAATACTTCTTCAAAAACTTTCCATTAATAGGGTCGATTCTCACGCCGTCTGCATCAACCAGCTTGTAAGCCCCACTTGAGTAAGCTTCTTGTACGACATATGGCCCATCCCATTTTGAAGTGAACTTCCTTATAGGTTTATCGGAAGTAATAATGGGTCTTTGTACGGCAAGGACTTGATCTCCTACTTGAAAGGATCTTGGGCAACCTCTTTTATTGAAATCACGAGATAATCGAACCTGGTAACATTAAAGACTCTGTTGAGCTTCCAACCGCTTCTCATCAAGAGCCTCTAACTCTTCTAGTCGAAGTCAAGCATTTTTTTCATCAGTGATCCCTTCTTGAATAGCTAATCGTAATGAAGGTATTTAACGCTCAAATGAAAAAATGACTTCGATTCTATAGACAAGTGAATAAGGGGTCGCTTGTGTTGGTGTGCGATGAGTTATCCTGTATGCCCACAGAGCTTCTTCCATACGGTCATGCCAATCTCGTTTTGATTTGGATAAAACTTTCTTTAATAAGTTGCATAGAGTCTTGTTGAATGCCTAAGCTAGACCATTGGCGACAACATTATATATAGAAGAGTTACGTTTCTTGAAGCCAAAGAGATCACAAATCTTGTTCATCAACCTATTGTCGAATGGCTTGCCATTATCCGTTATTATGTAACGAGGAATGCCAAAGAGATAGATTATGTTTACTAGGATGAAACGTGCAATATTTTCCTTCTTTACCTCCTTAAGAGCAACAACTTCACCCCATTTTGAGAAGTAGTCAGTTGCAACCAAGATGTATAAGTGTCCGCCAGAGGAGTTTGGCAATGGTCCAACAACAACTAGTCACCAAGCGTCAAATGGTGATGATGCAACAGTTGGATGTAGAACTTCAGGAGGTTGATGAATAAAACTTGCATGGAACTGGCAAGCCTTGCATCTTCGAGTGTAGTCTAAGCAATCGTTTACCATCGTTGACCAATAATATCACATCCTTTTTATATGAAAGTTGAGCTTTGGTCCAGACTGGTGTGACCCACATACCCCGGAATGTGCTTCTTGCAAAGCTTGGAGTGCTTCATCTTCCCCTAAGTGTCGCAAGAGTACTCCCTTGAATGACCTTCTGTGTAGAATATCTTTATAGTAAAGGAAGCGAGGTGCACAACGACAGATTTCAGTTCTTCTCCTCAAATGTTCTGGAAGTATCCCATAGTTAAGTAGTCGATGATGGGATGTCTCCATTCTTCTTTCTCAGTTTCCGAAATGGCCACAGGATGCTCGAGTTCATTTTCTTCAATTTTACCCTCATTTGGCGGCGGTACTACCCACTTTTGGCAGATAGTAACTTGCGCTTGATTAGGCAGGGTTAACGATGAAGCTAGGGAAGCTAAAGCATCAGCCTTCTTATTCTCTTTCCTAGGCACATGTTGAATAGTCACGTCAGCCACCCTATTAAGTTTTAGCATAATCATGATATGGGCATAGTTCAGGTTTCTTGATCTCGTAACTACCTAAAAGCTAATTGATCACTAATTGAGAGTCACCAAATACTTGCAACTACAACCACTTCATTTCGATAGCCATTTCAAGCCCAAGTATTAATGCTTGATACTTAACAACGTTGTTAGAGCAGAGTTGTGTCAACGTAAAAGAGTAGGGTAGAACTTCGACTTGAGAGGTGACAAATACTACGCCAGCACCAGCTCCTTCATGATGTGCAGCACCATCAAAGTACATATTTCATGGAGGTTGAACATCAATGACCATTGCGTCCTCATCAGGTAGTTCGTCAGTTAGCTCCCAATCACCAGGTATAGGGTGATCTGCCAAGAAGTCTGCTAACACTTGTCCTTTTATAGCCTCTTGAGGGATGTACATAATTTCAAATTATTAAAACTGGAGGTACCGATCACTAAGGACAGGTTTTGACATCACAAACTTGATGGGATTTGCTCTAGAAATAAGACGAACAACATGAGCTTGAAAGTAGTACTTCAAAGTTTGGAATGAGAAGACTAGTGCCAAACATAACTATTCGATTGGCAAATAATTCAGCTCATTTGGTGTCATCATCCTGCTCAAGTAGTAAAGGGAGTTTTCTTTCTCTTCACTATTTTCTTGGGCTAACAGCGCTCCAACAGACCTTTCTTGTGTTGAAATATATAGTGTCAACGACTTTCCAGGTATAGGGGCTGCCAAAACCGGAGGCTTCATCAAGTAAGTTTTGATGCTTTCAAAGGCATTACTACAAGCTTGGACCCACTTGAAAGGAACGCTTTTCTTCATAAGGCTACTGAATGGTTGGCACCTCCCCGCTAGGTTTGAGATGAATCTCCTAAGGTATGCTAGCTTTCCTTGCAGACTTTTCAATTCATGAATAGCGCGAGGCTCAGGCATCTTCAAAATGGCATCCACTTTGGCTTGATCTATTTCGATCCCTCGATGTCGAACAATGAAACTAAGGAACTTTTCAAAAGTAACTCCAAAGGCACATTTCAATGGATTCACCCTAAGTTGGTACCTCCGGAGCAACTCAAACACCATTCTCAAGTCTTTCAAGTGGTCTCTCTTCTCTCTTGATTTTACCACAAAGTCGTCAACATAGCATTCGACATTCTTGTAAAGAAGATCATCAAAAATATTTTGCATAGCCTTTTTGCAAGTAGCACCAGCATTCTTCAAGCCAAAAGGCATTACCTTGTATCAATAAATACACTTGGGGTACGGAATGCAGTAAGCTCTTCATCGTTTAGTGCCATGCGAATTTGGTTATAGCCCGATGAACCGTCCATAAATGACAGTGCCTCGTACCTAGTAGTATCATCGATCATCAGCTCTGGAATATGATGCGGGAATTCATCTTTGGGACACACATTGTTGAGATCTCTGAAGTCAATGCACACCCAAATCTGGTCATTCTTCTTCCTTACAGGGACAATACTTGAGACCCATGTTGGGTATTTAACTTCGTGAATAAAGCCAGCTTTAATGAGTTTGTTAACTTCACTTTTGATTAAGGGAACCAAGTCCAGCCTAAATCGCCTTTGGGATTGCTTAACAGGACGAGCGCCATTCTTGACTGCAAGGTGATGAACTGCTACTTTAGGGTCCAAGCCAGGCATATCTTTGTAACTCCAAGCAAAGACATCCTTTAACTCCTTGAGTAACTCGATATAAGTGCTTTCTTCATCGATTTCTAGTAAAGCACTTAGGTATGTAGGCCTTGGTTCTTCATCTGTGCCAAGGTTAACTTCATTTAAGGCATCAATCATTGCCTTCACCCCTTCTTCAAGTTCAGGTGGAGCATATTTTGCATCTTCATCTTCTTTAGGGTCCCCATCATTGAAGGATATATGATAACATGATGAAACATCCTCCACTTTCTTATCATCCTCAATTAGAGATGAAATACCATTCTCGCCTAGTGCCGTAACATGATACGAATAACCCACACTTTCATCATCTTCATCATGCTCCTTAGTTAAGACCACAGTATATGGCTTTACCTTCAGTACTTCTTTGCATTAAACCACAAGGTTTGTTTGTCGCCTCATTCTAGAAGGAACCGATCTTTGGAAATCCGTAGAGATCTTCTGGATTCTGGGCAAAGCGGGTGTTATTATGCTTTGATAATTTCTCTGGAACTTGTTCCCCTTCTTTAATGGACCCAATCTCTCAAATAGGGAAGTCCTCACAATTAATTTTACAAGTCGATCAAAGACAGAAGGCCTGCTAGAAGAGACAAATTCGTCTTCTATAGTGATATAATTGTTGCTCGCCCTTCTTACGGAGATGCGCACTGGTGACGGTTGTTTGTATCCCAAACCTTCATGTGGTTTCCTCGCAGAAGATTTTGATGGGAGCTTCCCTAACCTTTATGGCTCATTGGGATTGTATCTAGCTTTTGCAAATAGCCTGTAAGCATTAGGGTCAAAACCTTCATCTGTCCGCTTTGTAGGGAGTGCCATATTCTGCAAATGATTTTGGGCTCGTCATTCTTTCTTTTCAACTTTGGCTTTACATCCTCACTAATAGTTTAGCTTTACCAGCAGTCACCTCAGCTCTTTTAGTTATGGTCTCGTCATTCTTGCTTTTCATGACATCATCAGTTTTTAGCTCCTTCACAATTCGGTTCTTCAAGTAGAACTTTGCATCAGCAAAGTGTGATTCAGCCTCGGTGAATGGATCGTCATCAACAACTATCTTCTTCCCGACTTCTCCCTCATAGCACTTCAAACATTGATGGTAGGTAGATGGAACCACTTTATTCTCATATGTATCCAAGGCCTTCTAAGCAAGACGTTGTATGAAGTCTTTGCATCAATCACATGCAGCCATGTACTTGATTGCATATCTTCAATGGTGATTCCCAACCTGATCGCACCTATGGATCTTTGCCCCCCTTGGTTGAATAATTGAATCATGACACGACTTTTTGAAAGTTCGTTTATGGGAATAACAAGTTCTTTCACAGTGCGAATTAGCAAGATGTTCATTGAGGATCCTCCATCAACCAAACTTTGATTTACCTTTTTATCGCGCATATAGCCGACAAGGTACAACGGGCGGTTATGAGGAGTGTCACCTAGTAGAAGATCGTCATTTGTGAACGTAATATTTTTCTCACAAGTAGTAACTTCTTGAGGAATGGAATCGATGAGCTTTTCTGAAGATGGTGCCAGTGGCAGGTCATCATTATTTTTTCCCCTTTGTCAGCATGGCAACAAGAGGCATCAATACCCACATAGGAAATCTTCGTGCGGAACCAACTTGGTAGGAACTCCTCCAAGTTCACTGGATGTCGTGGATTTTGAGGGTGGTACACCTCCACTTTTGCTTTCTTCAAATGTCTAACTGGACTCTGTTTCCTTTGTCTTTTTACTATGATTTTCCTTGTTGGTTGTTCGATTGATTCTTTACATGGGTTCCTTTTGTGGCGCCTACGATGAGTCACCAACATCTAACCTTCATCATCATCAGGTTGATCAACTTCAACTTTGTTGTTCTCCGGTGATTCTTCATTTTTATTTTCTCTAAAACTACATAATTCATCTAGGCTGAATGAGCCAAAGGTGATAGAGACTTTGGTTGTGCTTGCTTTCTCGTCTTCAAGCACGATCTTCTTTTCACGAGCCAAGTCCATAACTTTGTCTCTGAATAAAAAGCACTTCTCTAGAGTGTGACTCACATGTCGATGGTATTTGCAGTAATTTGGGTCATTCGGTTTTCCTGCTTCATTTGGCTGCTTCATCTCCGGAAGTTCAATAAGATTTAACTCGAGGAGTTCTTTAAAAATTGCCGGCACATTAGAATCTAGAAATAGGTACTCCTTCTCTTGCATTTATTTTAGAGTCAACTTCCTACTTGGTTTATCTTGAAACGAAGTGGATTTCGTACTCTACTTCTTGCTCACTTTCGTTATGAACTTCACTGGTGATGTGTTGACATTCATAGCTTCTTTGTTTTCAGTCTTGGGTACAAACTTGCTCCATTTCCTGACTTCTTGCTTGTCGTTCCCTTTGCGAGGCTCATAGATGGGTAATCTTTCATTTCCAATGGAGGCCATACTCAATTCCATGTCATGGGCACGAGTTGCAAGTTCTTCAAATTTGCTAGGCTTGATACCTTGTAAGATGTAGCACAATCCCCAATGCATGCCTTGGATGCACATTTCTATGCCAGAAGATTCACTAAGTCTGTCTTTGCAATTGAGGCTTGTATTCCTCCAACGATTGATAAAGTCAATAACCGGTTCGCCCTTCCGTTGACGAGTATTTGTAAGTTCCACCATGCTCACAGTGTGCCTTGTGCTATAAAAGCGATTGAGGAACTCTTACTCTAGTTGATCCCAGCTATCAACAGATCCAGCCACGAGGTCTGTGTACCAATCAAAAACATTTCCTTTTAATGAGCAGACAAACTGCTTGACGAGGTAATCTCCATAAGTCCCAGCATTGTTTCATGTCTCAACGAAGTGCGCCACATGTTTCTTTGGATTGCCTTTGCCAATAAACTATTGAAATTGTAGAGGTTGATAGCCATCAGGCATCTTTAAAATATTGATCCTTGAAGTGTACGACTTTGCGTAGGTAAATGAGGACTTGGAAGCAACTTCATATTTGTATTTTATAGTCCTTTCAATGAACTCCTTTAGTTGATTGATTGGAATCATCCCTTCCGAAGAGATTGGAATTTCCTTAGTGGATGTAACTTGTCGTGGGGGAGGATCAATCTCTTGAACTTCTGGGAGTTTGCCAGGTGCAAGGGTGGATTCTTCTTCCATCAAGATTCCTACCCTGTTTGTCAGCTTGTCAATTCTAGCATCTTGATTTTCCATGCACTTGGTCAAGCCAGTGATTGCTTCTGTCAAGTTTGCCAACTGCTCTTCCACAGATGAAGTGTTTGTCACCATGATTTTGCATGATTGTTTGTCACCATGGCTTGCATCAAGTTCATATGCGTTTGTGGAAGATCTTGCTCCTTTTGAGGATAAAGATCAGAAAATAGTGGTTGATGCAGACGACATTTGGAGTGCTTGTTATACTAAAGAGCTTGCCTTGCTCCTTGTAGTTGGTCCAAAGCTTCCAAAGGTAACATCGAGGATGCTTTTTACATCAGCGTAGAACCTGGAATTAGCAACCTTGGTGGAAGTTGATCTGGGGTTGATTTTCTTTGAAGCCATTTCGATGTTCTTAAAATTTGGTGATTTAAAAGTTGAGATGAGAGGTAGTGATTGTCCCACGATGCATGCCAGAATTTGTAGACAATAAATTATGGTAGGAAAATAATCGAGACTGAAAATTATTGCAACAATCGTAGTATTTGATTTCAAATAGTTTGAGTGTTACAATCTCTATAAATCCTCTGATTTTTCTTTCCAATAGTAAATAAATTCAAGGGCCCTTGAGCTTGATCTTTATTATATAGTTTTTTCCACGAACGATGATCTTGAATTCAACTATCACGAACTTTGATTTGAACTCGTACTTCTTGAATCTTGATTTGTTCTTCGTTCTTGAGCTTGAGCTTGATTGCTTGAACTTGAACTGTTTTTCGTTCTTGAGCTTGAACTTGATTTGTTTTTAGTTCTTGAGCTTGAACTTGATTGCTTGGACTTGAGCTTGATTACTTGAAGCTTGAAACTTGTGGAGGAATTTGCAACGTTTGATCCACGAGCTATTTCTTGCTTCTTGTTATAACTTCTGGTTCTTTTTCTGGGTTATGAAGACCCCTATTTATAGTTGTGGGAGGGAAGAGTTATGATAAGAACAAACTCTTTCCGACCAATCAGATTGAAGAGTGACAAGGCCACATTTGATTGGCCAGAACATGTCACTTGCACACGTGGCGCGGTTTTATTGGCCTTTTAATTTGACTTGATATGCCTTGTCATTTTGACACGTGGCATGATCATATTGGCTCTTCCGTTTGACTTGACGTGCCACGTCAATTGATACGTGGGAGTCAATTTGGGCCTCTAGGAAGATGAAATCTTAGGCTAAATGAAGTGGGCTCATCACTTTAGCCCAATTAAATGGGCTAACCCAATAGATTAAGACTTATTTATTTAATCCATATAAATTGGACTTATATAGTTAATCTAATTATATTGTCCCATGTGATTTATTTTGACCAATATATCTTGAACTTAAAATATAGGTGATGTTAGACATATTTTCATATGTTTTGACACTAATGCATCTGAATTTTACCGCTCTTTGATTATATTTGATATTGAATATGCCTAACTTAACTTGATTAAGGAATTTTATACTTATTTGGGTGTTAATAAATAATGTAGGTACATTGACCAGAGATCGTGGAACAAAAATAACGAAATTGGAGAAAACTATTTGTTGGAACATTCAAACGAGTTGATACTAATTGGAATGAGAGTTGACTTATGTTAATGGGTTAAATAATGATCAATTAGGATACAATGAGATGAAATGCATGAAGTGAAATTAAAGAAAGAGAGACAAAGACATTACCTGGAAAGGAAAAGTTAGGCAAACGCCACTTTGGAGGGAGAATAAATTGACAGTACACTAACAACGAATTGGAAAAGTTCCAGGCGACAGGTGATTGTTTTCTCGCGACAAGAACTGTGTCGCGCAGCCCAGCGCGAGAAAAGCCAGGGTGTTATGCGGGTCCGGTTTTGAAACTATTTTTGTCAACTTTTTTGTCTTGTACTTGATTATTTCGTCCAAGTCTTTTACCCACACATAGAAATAGTCCTTAAACACAATTTTTACATAACTTTTGACCAAGGGAGAACGTTTTTGAGAGAAACTTTTGACCAACGGAGAGCACAAAGCCGCCGTAGAGGCCGGGTTTCATCTTTTCTTCTACCAAACTTTACCATATTTATGTTTCTTTGTATGCTTTGTCGTTTGGCTACCATATCTGTGTGGAGCTAAACTTCATATTTTAGAGTTGTGGTTCTTTCATGACTATTGTTATTCGGATATTGATTTAGATTTTTTATTTATCATATTGGTTTATTTATTCAATCTTGCGCTTAATTATTTAATTGCTTGATCACCAATTAAATACTATCTACGAATCTAGAATTGAACTCGAAAGTGAGAATTCTAGATTGCATATAGGATTGAGTAGAGCAAGTTCTTGAACCCGGGCATCGGGGAACGGATTCGCGGTTAGGATAGACATATACCTAATTGCCTTGCTTGGTTGATGTACATGAATTATAAATGCGTTCTTGCTAGTTTTAACTCCATATACATATATGCGTTAGGTTAGCTTGAATAGGCGAATAAGAACTCGACAGATTCTTATGAGCAATATTAACCATGTCAATCAATAAGCTAGATGAATTAGTTAGTCAATTCATTTGAAGAATACAATAGGAATGTAAGATAGCCCATAACCCTAGATCGTTTTCATTACATTGATACATAAAAATCTATTCTTCCTTTGTTCATAGTTCATTATTTGTTTTCTTTTATTTTAATTAGTTTAGAATCAAACACTTCTAGGTTTAATTCTTGTTTAGATAATTAGGATAGTCTAATTTAGTTAATAGTTAATCACAAGTCCTCATGGGTTCGACATCCGGCTTCTAGTCACTTTATTACTTGATGATCGCGTATACTTGCGTGTGCGTTTGGCCGCAACAATAGTCCAAATTATTTTATGGATTTAATTTTAATAAAAATTTTATGCCTACAATCTTTTTATTTATTATTACTCTCTGTGAATTTTTGGTGAAGTCCAATATTTATGAATGATAGGGTAGAACATTTCTTTAAAGTGAAAAAAATATTTGTTCCTAAGTTTATATTAATAATTTGGTACGCTGTGCATATATGAACGCAAATGAGCATTAACCCATTATCAGTTTTTCACTTTGTTTTGTTCATCGTTTGTTCTTTTTTTTCTTTACAAATAAAGAGAATACCCAATTTTTCTTTTCAAAAAAATTAAAATGTTCACCAAAATCTTATCTTGACTCATAAAATTAACTTTGTTTGTTGATTTAAGTATTATTTTATTTTTATTTAAATAATTCATACGTGCGTCAATCTATTCAAAAGAAATAACATGTTTAAATGATATTGCTGTGGTTTTTGATGTGGTTTCTCAAAATCGTGTGTATTAAATAATTTATAATCCATGTGCAACGCACACGTAGAAGAACTAGTATTAAAGAAACAAAGTGGAGATTGTTCCCGGCTGTGAAGCACAATTGCAGAATGTTAATTCTTGCTAAGAATTGACTTGAAGTTAATCAAATATGCCTTTTGACTTTGATATCAAGATGGCAATTCGTGCAGAGAATCAGAAAAGTGTTTGTTTCTCAAACTTTGTTGATACTACTAATATTTTTCTTAATCTACTAAACTGGGTCCTGCAACAAGTATTAACATGAAATTCAACTAAAGAATTTTGAATACTGGCCCACGGGATACAACTTGGTTTCTAGTTTTTTTTTTATTGGCAAGCTTTGAGCCATAACCCACTAGAAAGATTCAATTGTGATTGGTCTATTCTTTTTCTTTTGATGTTGAGTTGTGACGTGCGGCTCTTAAGAGGTTATAATTACATGAGCATTTTATTTTTCTCATAAGCATGTAATAGTATAAATTAAGACTTTTGTGATAAATAAGTTGTTACCATTAAAATGGTTTATTTATTTGAAATTACTGAAAATCTTTAATACTTTATACATGTGAGATTTTATCATATATGAATCAAGAATTTATGATTAATAATAGTAACAACCAAAGTGGTTTATTTATTTGAAATCATTGAAAATTCTTAATGGCTTTATATATGTACGATTATATCAACACATGGATTGTGACTTATAATTAATAGATAGGATCCACAAAAGAAGTCTATTTGTTTGAGTCATGAATAAATGTACTCAATGTACTATGTGAAAAATTACGCTAGTAGTGGAGGTCTCATCTACACCAAAGAGGTTTACCTCTTGATACTAGTGACGTTAAACTAACTCATGAGAAAAGACATTGAGGTTTTCACCAAATATGATGAAAAATAATATCTTGGATTCTCATGTGTATAAAACGGGAGGACAATTGGATATAAAAGGTGGTTTTATGTACCTTACGGAAAAGGAAGGACATAATATATGTCTTGTGCTCATAGAATAATTATAAGGAGGATAGAAGCATGATCATATTTATTTTAATCCATAAAATACCTAAAATGGTTATTTTCCGAATTGGGTCATAGATTTGGAGGTCATGATTTTGACGAATTCAAATTGACCTGAAATTTGGTAGGTCCATCGGAAATGACTTGGTGAGAAACACTCACTTCTATACAGTGAATCACGTTATTGTTTGGTATTTCGAGGTCGTTTAAATGGGGTTTAAAGCAATTTATTAAAATAAATAAGCTTTAAATATGAAAAACTATTCTTTATATCAGTTTTATTTGTGTTAAATCTGGAACATGGTACACATGATGGTTTAACTTGATATGATATGTGAAAGAATATAAATCACATTGATTTAATCTCTGACTTTGCCTAAAGCAACTAATCTGAATTTGATCATAGTTTTGGCGATCATGAATTTTACGATCTCTAATGACTTGAAATTTGATGGGTTCATCGGAAATGACCTGATAAGAGATACATACTGCTATGTAGTGGATTATGTCGTATTTTTTTAGTTCGGGATCGTTTAGATGGATTTTTGGCAGTTTGCGGGATTAAAACATGATTTGAATATGAAAAGTCATTCTTTACGTCGGATTTATTTGTGTTAAATCTGAAACATAGTAACACGTGTTGATTTAACATGAATTGATATATGATAAAAATGTAATTCATAATTTTAAATTCCTAAAAATGCTTAAAATTGTAACTTTTCAAATTTGGCCGCAGTTTTGGAGGTCATCACTTTTACGATGTCTGTCGACTTGAAATTTGAGCTGTTTGGATGGGTTTTGGGGCATTGTTTTTTGGATCTTTGGAACTTAATTCTCAAAGAAAATACATAGTTGTGATTAAGTGGTGATATGAATTAACACCCCTTTGGTCTCCACTTTCTATTTATAGTGAGATAATAAATTTACGCATCGACTTTAGGTTGTCCTCCATATCGGATAAATTTATTATGAACTCATAGAATATAATTACTAGTTATTGATAATCTGTATTGACTCTCTATCTGAGTTTCATGTTGAATCAATTTTGTAATTATAATGCAACCATTATTAAGTGGTGACATGAATATGTTTCTATGGTCTCCCACTATTAATTTCAAGTAAGTATAAATTTACGCGTCGACTTTAGGTCTTTCTCCATAGCGGATAAATTTATTACAAGCTCACTAGGTGAAATAGTAGTTATTGATATCATGTACTTACTCTCCATCTGAGTATACATGTTGGGTCAATGGAACTAGGATTATTTAATTATGATGTTCACTTGACTTACATTAACAGTATACTCTCCATCTGAGTTTGGTCTGTTTTAATTTATTGGAGTGAATAATCTAGCATTACATATATATGTTGCATGAATAGTTCCTTTCCCATCGAAATTTGCTATTCAAGGTGCATGAATATATGTGTAGTGCGTTTGAAATTTTGTATTAAATGGTTATATATAATTGACTGAAAATAACAGTTTACTCTCCATCTGAGTTGGTTCTGTTTCTTTTAGGATTTTTAATTCCTGCATTATATAATATACGTTGCATGAATAATTCTTTTCCCATCGAAATTTTCTATTCGAGATGCATATATGTATATATATGTTACACCCCATATTTTCGTACATAAGAGTACGTCGTAAGTCGATTGATGTAAGCTAAGAAATGAGATCATTAAAAAATTTATAAAGTAAGTTAATCATTCTACCGTATAGGTTATAAATATTTAAGATCACGAATGCCAAGTACCAAGAGGGTTGGAAGGCTTAGAAGCTAAACGAATTGAAGAAAATATTTTTCGTCAAAAGTTGACAAGTTGGGAATATTATAACATGTACTTTTGGGGTGAGACTAGGGTTTTTAACATTATAAGGAGGTTATTTTATGAGTTATTTTTATCGTATGATAGTCGTGTATTATGTTTTGAAGTCAAGCGAGTTGTGAAACAAAAGCTGGCAAAGGTCATCACAAGTTACATTCATAAAAATGTTGAACATTATGTCAAATATAGATGTGATTTTCTCTCAATATACTTAGAGTTACAGGGTAATACACCCAGAAAATTGAAGATCTATGAGTCTATTTTTTAACTCATTAAACCGTTTGTCAATACGACATCGGAGTAGAGATATATATGCTATTTGCGAGACTGCACAGACTGTTAGGTGACAAGTAGGTGTGTCACCTGCTTGCTTAAATGAGAGGACTACTTATGTCCAAAAAGGGGCCAGTTCGGATCGGCCAAAGAGACATTTTAAGGGCCTATTTCCTTTATATATCACACTGATAATAGGGCATAAAAACCATACATAAGCCCGTGCAAAAAACCTCCCAAAAAATTGAACACAAACCCTAATTGGTTTTCTCTTTTTTTCGAGTTCTAGTTGGAGGAAAACCTAGGGTTTGAAGAACCAAGATAGGAGCTGAGATATTCAACAAACAAGGTAAGTATACTGCTATCTTTCATATATTTTTTCTGCTGGAAATATACGAAAAGACGTTCTATAATTGTAGGAACTCACGGGACGGTGATCGGAATCCGTGAGTTCGAGTTATTCAATTTGCAGTGGATTGTTTTATGGGATGTTTTGTGTTGTCGTTGGATTGTGTGTTTTTCTACTATTTTAGGGAGTTTTGGAGGATAAAGGGTGTGGATAAATACAACATAAATTTAGGGTGGTGGATTGGTTGTTCGTCATAATATTTTCGGGTTGCTTGATACTACTACGGTGGTCGTTTTGTGTATGAAGAGATTGGGGTATGTTGGGCTGTTTTGTTGTATTTTGATGTATATAAGGTTGGAAAATAATGCATATATGTTAGTTATGGTTGTGTTCTTGTTGTTGGTGGTGTTATGTCGAATTGGGAGGAAGTAAAGATCATAGGGGAGATGCTACCCCTTTTATTATAAAATAAGCTTGTCGTTCGTTGTGCGATAGTCGTACTTTTCATAACTTGATGATAGTATTGCTATCGTTGTTGTAGATTAAGGTGCAACGAGACGTGTTTAATGTGGTTATTGGACATATTGATAAGGTATGTAAATGCTAAACCTTTTCTTCATTTTGGCATGATCTCGTAACTACATGTGTTTGATAAGGAGACATAAAGAGTAGTTAGTATTCCTGAATTTATTAACATTATCCTAGTCTCATAAGTTATATTATTCTTCCTTATTGAGACTTTCTATTCAGTTAAGTATTGTCTTCTTTCAGTCAAGAGAGTAGAGGGTCTATATATATATAGTATTACAATATTTTCACCACCACTGAGTTATAATCGGTGGGCAGGCCCCTATTGGGCAACATCTGATCAGATGACAAGTTATACTGATCCAACTATGGTCGAGCGCCTATGAGCGAGCCCAGAATGGCCGAGATACAGAGCCTAGTATGGCCGAGCGCCTATGAGCGAGCCTACTACGGTAGAGCAGTTATACGTACCGAGCCTTATAGAGTCGGACAACTATTTCACTTATTATATTGAGAGATTTGAGTCAGTATCAACATGTAAGAATATCTTCAGATTATCTTTGACTCCCAGTTACTTTCAGTTATTATATTATCAGTTCAGTTTTAGCTTTCAGTTATTCTGTTGCCTTACATACTCGGTACATTATTTTGTACTGATATGCCTTTTGCTGGGGACGCTGCATTTCATGCCTGCACGTCCCGATAGACAGCTGGATAGACTTTCTCAGTAGACAGTCAAACATCAGCTTAGTTGATAAGCTCCACTTCCTCAGAGTTACCAGGTCTTGACCTTGGAGTCCATTTTATGTATACAGGTTTGATGGATAGGTCGAGGCCCTATACCGACCATGATACAGTTCAGCTATAGCTAGATGTTACACCGCATATTTTCGTACGTGAGAATACGTCATAAGTCAATTGATGTAAGCTCAGAAATGAGATCATCTTTGAAAGTACATAAAGTAAGTTAATTATGTTACCTTGGAGGTTACAAATATTTAATATCATGGATAACAAGTACCAAGTAGGTTGGAAGGCTTAGAAGCTAAACAAATTGAAGAAAATAAATTTCGTCGAATGTTGACAAGTTGGGAATGTTATAACATGTGATTTTGGGGTGATACTAGGGTTCTTAACATTATAAGAAGGTTATGTTATGAGTTATTTTAGTCGTATGATATTTGTGTGTTACAGTTTTAAGTCAAGCGAGTTGTGGAACAAAAATTGGCAAAGGTCATCACAAGTTACATTCATAATGTGCTGAATATTAGGTCAAAATATAGCAGAGCTTTTCTCCTAATATACTTGGAATTACGGGATGCTCCACATCGGAATAGAGAGATATTTGTAGTTTTGCGAGACTGCGCAGACTGCATAGGTGACAAGTAGGTGTGTCATTGAAGCTTTTTGAGCAATACATTTCGTGTGTTATATGAGGCCTTCTTGGGACATATTATATACCAAATTGAAGGTCTTGGAATTTAGTTTCTAACGCTCTTAACCGTGTATTCATACAATATCCGGATAAAACGATATAAGCATCGGAAAATGGGCTAATGCTAGGGTGCCAAACTAGCACCTCTTTGACTTTTCAAAAGTTGATATATATAGGTCTTAGGTCGTTTTTATCTTCATTTTCCCATAGAACACGACCAGAGAACACCCATAAACATATCCTTAAACTCTCTTCTAGGGTTTCAAAGAAGATTAACATCCCGTGTACGAAATCAAGAAGCGATAACATTAGAACGATCCTTACGACATAAGTATCGCTATATTGCCTTTCTTTTTATTTGTAGTTTGAGTTTTGGAAGGTACTTTATAGTTAAGAAAATGTCTACTTTCTGTATTTAAGCTTTTAAATATCAAGGAAGGTTGATAAATTCCTTTCCTAATAGTTAGAACTTACGGGACGGTGATCGGAAGCCGTGAGTTCGACTTATTTCACTTTTAGTGGACTATTTTGTAGCCCACTCGTGTTGGCCTATTGTTCTGCCGATTTATGGAGTTTGGAAGGATGAAGGGTGTAGAGAAATTCCACATATGGTAGGGTAATAGGCTGGTCACTCTATTACAATTTCAGGCTAATTGATAACTTATTGATTGGGTGTGTTATGGTATATTTGGGATTTGTGTTGTATTGAAGGTCCCAAATTGTCGTTGGATTGTTTTTGAGTTGTTGATTGTATGGTGTTTGTATCTCTCCTATAGTAGGCTTGAGGGAGCAGTAACATAAGGGGAAATATTGCCCGTTTTATTTTAGAATTGAGTTATCATTTGAGATACGTGATATACTAGCGCCATCTAAGTTGTACATGTATTTCTTTGTTATAGGGTTCGCGCACTAGTTGCTGAGTTGCATTGAAGACTTGAGGTATGTTAAGGCTATCCCTTATTTCCTTTTGGCATGATCCATATGATACAAACGAAACGAATGAACACGAAACTTTCACAAATGACTCTACTTTTAGAAGTACTAGGGGTGCCTTTGTTCTTGATTCCCCATGTGTCCTATTATTATACCGTCTGTTCATGGATCTCAGAAAATACGTAAGTTGATAAAGTTTATCCGAAGGTATATTAATCTTATGACATCCCGAGAGATCTTATTGACTTACTTCTTATTCATTGCATTCATTTGTACATGTACATTGACCCATGACAAGATAGCATTATATACGTGTATATTATATGTATATGGGGTATGGGAAAAGGTTATGGCGTTATATACGCACCACCACCTGATCAGCTGGTATACGTTGATGATTTCTCCCACAGAGGCTGAGATGATATGTTGGGATGCCCTCAGAGGCTTAATGATGTTATGTATGCATATACCTATGCAAGATATGACATTTATACGCATATGCATGGCATTATAAATGTTCCATGATTCAAAGAGCTATTTAGACTACATGTTGAGTTCCTTACTCCATGTTTCTTTTATGTCTTTTATATACTGCTTTCATGCCATACATACTCGGTACTTTATTTGTACTGACATCCTTTTTGCCTGGGGATGCTGCGTTCATTCCCGCAGTTCCCGATAGACAGGTTGACAGTCCTCCTAGTAGGCTATCAGCTCAGTGGAAGGTATTGGTGCACTCCACTTGCTTCGGAGTTTCCTATTTGGTCAGTATGATTTGGACATGTATTGATTGGTATGACGGGGACCTGTCCCGGCCTTTATGATATTTATGTACTCTTAGAGGCTTGCAGACATATGTCATATATATGGATACTTGTATGGCCTTATCGGCCTATGTTTTGAGTGTACAAATGATCATGTCGGCCTTGTAGGCCCGTATGTCACATGTGTAAGTTTCTATATCATGTTGGGTCATCCTACGTCTAGTATCCTCTTATGTTTTATTTCGGTTATCTCATGACGACCCTTCTGGCCCATGATAATGTGATAAACAATATACATTATGTTGGTAATCGGTTGAGTAAGGCACGGGGTGCCCGTCGCGGCCCTCCGATTTGGGTCATACCATATATATATATATATATATATATATATGAGCTTTTGGGTATGTTTACCCCTCAAATAAGACAGACGATATTTTCAAATGATTCAGAATATGGTTTCATCGGCCTAAATGGAGGGTTATCCCTCCAAAGCTCACAGTTACAGAGTGGTACGCTTGGGCCAAATATGGCACCGGGTGCCGGCCATGCCTCCCCAGGTTTAGGGCGTGAGAAACTTGGTATCAGAGCAGTTCTATCCATAGGAGTCTACAAGCTGTGTCTAGTAGAGCCTTGTTTATAGATGTTGTGCACCACATTATATAAACAGGAAGCTACACGACATTTAAGAGTGTGTTACCCTTCTTTCAAATCCAAATCGTGCTATAGAGATGATTCATAAGAGTTCGAGCCATGACTTATGTTTGCTAATTATAGAGATGTTTGCAATTAGGAAAATTACAGCTAGCCAGAGGGCTAATACAATAATAGGTAAGGGCACTAATAGAGAGAGAGTTCTGGACGACGTGGCCCTATTTGAGGCCCTATTAGATTGTGCATACCAAATTTGCAAATTTCCAGCTTAAGACCCTAAGATGGTAATATCAAACACACCCTGTGAATAGCAGGCCATGGTAGTATCAGAAGGTAAAAGTATAAGTTTCAACATGTGACAAAAGCAAGGTGAAGGAGGGTACGTGGTACCCAGTTAATGAAGATTATCAATATTTATAATTCAGGCAGAGAAATATAAGCATTCTAAGTTACCTTCAACAGTAACAGAGGTATGTACAATTGGTCACACCTATCTCAGCTATGCCCTATATGAGCTAACAAATATAGTTTAAGAGAAGGATGGGATATCAGGATGCGAATGGGGTTAGAGTAACCCAAAATACTGGATGGATTGTTAGCGTTAGATGACATTTCCGAAGGATATTGTAAACATGATAATAGTTCTCCTTGTGAGACACCCAGGCGGTGCACTCTGAATAGTACATCCAGATATGAATACTAGAATGTTCAGAAGTTTTAGAAGATAGGCACTGCAATCCTAGAAGAGATAAATATTTACCTTAGTATGGATCCTGTTCCTAGTAAAGTGAGGATGTTAGGCGACCCGAAGAGCCAGTAGATGGAGCAAGAGGAGAAAAAAAAGGGGAAAGAATGTTTTGTTGGAGTTTTCAGAATAGAGTGATAAACAAAAATGATAGCAGGAGAATAAGAAGAGAGTAAATGAAGCATTATCAGTAAGATGTGATAAATGAGTGATAACAGTAAATTAAAATATGACAAGATGATAGAGTCTATAATCAAGAGAAGGAAAAGACAAGAGGTGGCGGACCTTGAGACAATAAAACTGTATAAGCCATAATGCCATACCCTCACTTCGAGAAATGAGCTGGTGACTACATGGGCTAGTAACCCCTGCGAGCAAAATTCCGCAGGTGCGATTGCACCAGAAGGCCAATATTTCCAGATCCGTTAACCACCCGGAACTCACCTGAGGCCCCCAGGATCACAACCAAATATACCAATAAGTCCCAAAACACAATACAAACTTAGTCGAGCCTTCAAATCACATCAAACAATGCTAAAATCACGAATCGCACCCCAATTCAAGCTTAATGAACTTTAGAACCTCAAACTTCTATATTCGATGCCGAAACCTATCAAATAAAGTCCGATTGACCTCACATTTTGCACACAAGTCATAATTGACATTACGGACCTATTCCCACTTCCGGAATCGGAATACGATCCCGATATCAATAGCCCACTCCCGGTCAAACTTCACAAAAATCATCTGATTTTCAACTTTCGCCAATTGACGCCGAAATGTCGTACGAGCCTCCAAATCAACATCCGGACACGCTCCTAAGACGAAAAGCATCATACGAACCTATTGGAACCTTCAAATACCGATTCTGAGGTCGTTTACTCAAAAGCCAAACCTTAGTCAATTCTTCCAACTCAACGCTTCCAAAATTAAAATTTTCCATCCGAATCAACTCTGAGCTTTCCAAAATTAAATTCCCGACCACATGTACAAGTTATAATACCTGAAGTGAAGCTACTCAAGGCCACAAACCGCCGAATGACGTGCTAGAGCTAAAATGACCGGTTGGGTCGTTACATTCTCCCCCGCTTAAACATACGATCGTCCTCGAACGTGCTAAGGACTGCTCCGGAGTTGTCCAAAATCATTGTTTAAAACCTGGTGCACCTACCCGTGCCACCACAACCTAGTTGAACACATTAGCTCAAGCCAGACTGAAGATCCTCCCCCCTTTTGTTTTTTTGCCAAAAAGCCTTAGAACCAAATGCCAACCTCTGAATTTCTCTACAAGACCCGATTCTATCATTCAAACAACGTATCAATAACTACACACTGTACCAAAACATGATCTTGCACCTATGCTTAAATCACACCTTGCACCACATAAGTTGGTTGCCCATAATAACATCCTCTGACCACAATAGCTGGAATTTCATCAATCTGATACCCGCAATACACCTTATGACGCATATAAGTCCTGTTCCAACTCTCGAAATGCTGCCGCGATGGAAGAGATGTGTAGAAACTAATAACCACCTGTCGAATCAACAAATCATGGAGTCTCTCCTCCTGACAAGGAGCATTACCTCATTCTGAACTGAATAACGATATATGCTCTTTAATATACCCTACATAGCTCTGATCATACTAATCCCAGGTCCAATAACCTCATCTCACCTAGTATAAGCTACTCAGGCAATAAGCCATTTCAAACACTGCCAAAAATCTCATATGACGCCCACAATGCGCCAACAAGCTACAACTCAAATGCGATACATAAGGAAAAATGAACTCTGGTAAAAGAACTACCCGACCCGCGTAACGAATAAAATGGCCGAAGAGATGCTATGAACTTTTCTCAGAGAATGAGAAACGAATACACAAAATAAGTATAGGGGATCGTACTCAACATCTCACTATTGTGGCGTGCAACCCAATCCACACATAACAATAAATAAGGACATACCCATCAAGACATAATGCTTATACCTACGGAATACCGAATATCGTCCACAAGCACGCCAAGTGCGTAATACAAATCCTGGGGAGACGGATAGCGCCATACACTACGAAACCCAAGTACGACTAAGGTGCAATAAATGACCTGCATCTCCAGAGCCATCCTATTCATATATTACCACAAGCTACACGAAACCACAACACAGGTGCAAATAATTAAGCCGTCTCACCACCCACACGACACAATAAAGTATTACATGGAATATCCGATGACGGGAATAACATCCCATGCCCGACGACTCCTCCGTAAGCAATGCTATGATGAATGAACACATCTGACCTGACGTAGAACACACATTAACATTAGGCCCACCTGCGAAACTCAAACCGATTTTGATCATACCATACTAGGCCAATAACCTTCCAAGGATCCACAATGGCCCCATTTATGATACACGAGCAGCCGTCCACTCCGGACCAACTCCCACGATTCACAACCTGGGAAAAGAGCGCCTTCCAGGCATGAACAATCATATTATCGATAGTACCAAAAATCTCCGTACTTGGTTTCAATCTGTTACAATCAAGTGACTAACATGTCACACTTATACAAATTTCCCCGTGGAGTACGCTCCCACGACCTTCCGCCCAGGTAGCAAAGTCCACACATCCATACCACCAACCGTACTAATTATGTAAAGCAATTCAAGAATCTGAAAAACAATACACAAAGCCTCTTACACAGAACGCCGTTCTCAGGTGACACTTAAGAAAATGCCAGCTTACTCTGAACATCTGAATTCTTCCCGGCTCATCCGAGCTCGTGACATTCATTTCAACACTGAACCACAACCTTGATCCTCAACTTTCAACTTCCCATACCGCTCACTATACCTATCATGTCGCTACGCGAGAATACAAGAATTCATCATAACCCCTGAAATACCAGTAGAATAAGCACTATATTGGCTAGACACCTTTCACTTAGCTAATTTCAGATGAACCAATGCAACACACAACTGAATTCCCAAACAATAGAAAAATGCAAACCTCAAGATGCGATCTCAATGGCCGTGATTCCTCTAGAATCCATTCAAACAACGAGATCATTTAAATCAAATACCTCCCAAATCAATCAAGTTATGGTGGTTGTCAAGCCCACACGTACAACTACAAACCACACGTATAACTTCACACGCCGAAGGAACTGATCATTACAACAATCATGCAGGTTCAACCATTACTAATCAACCCAACTTCTTTCAATTTACTCTTGACCTGCCTTGGAAATAATAATAGCTCCATTCACAACATAACGAACTCAATCCGCACACATTTTGAGTGGCCCGAATCACGAGACCACATCGTCTCAATACCCATAAAACATCTCATTCCCTTCTCAAGCGCACAACAATATCTCTAATTGGTACACCCATTCTGCAAGACCTTCCGCGAATCCGGAGCTATTTATTCCTTTCCTCCAATACTACACCGCATGCCCGATGGAAACATAGAACATTCCAAGTCCTTAGGCATTGCACTTAAATTCTTGAACCTACTAGGATCGTTATTGAGAGTCACCCACTCTGACCTGATTCTGTATATAACCAAACTTCAACGCTCTGCTAGCACATGGACACCCTCTCAAAGAATCAACTAGCAGAAATATATAAGGCAGAATATAGTCTAGATTTATCAATTTCTTTGCTCGAATTACCCCTCATATTTTCTTTCCTCAGTCATAATAACCCACCACTACATCGATAACCAGAAACCTCACAAGCAGACAATCACGTGATCCAATCGTAGACGGTGTGGCTCCCCCACTTAGCTTTAAGCTCCAATTTATAAACCTAGACACTACAAAGATTTCCCCTTCTCAATTAATATGATCTCGCACCGTCAACCCGCCAAATTTCTTGTAGTTCCTTATTAAAATTTCATGAACATTCCAAATTATCAGCCATAATCGTATATTCGACCTTCCGCTTCGTAGTAAGTAAAACTTTTCGTAGAGACTTCATCAAAATCACACAACCGCTGACCCGTCAATGGGAGATAGCCCACCTGTGGAATTCCATACCGACATCCCCCAACGACGTTGCACTGGGTACAACTACCACGAAATCAGTAAATCCTCCTGAGCCCGTGCTCATCTACCGGCTGTACAATTCTGTTTATTTCCCATTGACATCAACTGAAAGTTCGACAATAAATTCCAACCTTAAAATCATGTTGCATCCCAACGATAATCAAGTTTTCACACCCCTCTTCATTTCAAGCAAACTCATTTCTGCCATATTCAATGTTCCTCAATACAGTACCCACCATCCCAATAAAATCCATAGACCTAGTCACTTTTCCACCATGATTCCCTAAACTGCTCTAAACTCTCTCAAGGCACGCGGCTATCCTACCACAGAATCCGTATGCTAATATGCCACTCTTACTTTGGTTGAACCATCTCCTTTAAGAAACTTCTCGACCACTGCTTTTCATAATTGACCTGCCAGTAATTCAACCATCGCGAGACACTTCCGGCCATGTCCTCCCTCATACTTCGCTGCCCAAATGTTGCCTAAAATCAAATCCATACATGTAGCACCTGAACTGATAAATCGCTATCAAATCCCAACCTCCTAGAAGATCTTCGTTCTCGATCCATCAACACTAGAAACACCAATTTGATTCTGAGACCGCTACACTCTGCCATCTTTTACATCCGCTTTTTAGGCGCCACTTCCCAACATCCTGCCCCGAAGGCAAATCGAAGAAGACGATAGCACTGGTGACCCTTAATGCATTCCAACAAGGGTGACGACACCGCATCACAAATGAGAATTCCACCACACTCGAAAATATCAAGTCTTGTCGCTTCATCGACCAAGGCCCGAACATCCGTAGTTTGATTGCCTTTCCTTTATTGGAATTAAATGCTGAACCTCTAAATCATGCACCAAGAAATCCTCATTTCAAGTCATTCACTGCCTCGACATATAGATAAACACTCTACCATTACACCAACGCTATGCGATAACAATGTGTGAACATCATAGCAATCCGTGCATAGCCTAAAAACCATATGAAGTATAGATATTGAACTGAAACGACAGAACAGCCTTCCGCAAGGCGACAATAATAGCCCACTCGAACAGTAAGGAAAACATATTGCACCATATCTGTAGTACCACTACAACTCCTCGATGCCCAATTGATAACGAGCGCTTCACATCGCAGGAGATTGAGTAGGAAGGAAGCAAAGGCATAAGCCTCAAGGAATCAAATTGCACGATGAGGAAATCAAGGAAGTGATGCTTTTCCTAACAGTTTCGCAGCCGCTCAAAGATAAGTACAAATGTCTTCGTACCGATCTGCGAGACTCTACTAAACATGCTTGTAACTCATAACACCTATGAACCTAGGGCTCTGATACCAACTTGTCACGACTCCAATTTCCCTCTATAGGATGTCGTGATGACACCTAGTCTTAAAGACTAGGTAAGCCTAACAATTTGCGAAATAACTGAATATATACCTAAACTCAAATCTCAACACATGAAATATAAATAGAAACTGTGATTCAAATAATTACAACTCCCAAAACCCGGTAGATATAAGTCACAAGCTTCTAAGAGAAAATATTAAGTATCTCTATACATCAGAGTCTAAAGAGAATAAGGAAAACAACATATAAGGATAGAGGGGGGACTCCGAGGTTTGCGGATGCTGGCAGATATACCTTGCCATCTCCACGTATGGTCCAGCTCACTGGTATCTGGCCTATTAGGAAGAACCTGGAACTGCACAAAAGATCTGCAGAAGTGTAGTATGAGCATACCACACTGGTACCCAGTAAGTGTCAAGCCTAACCTCGGTAGAGTAGTGAAGAGGTCAGGTTAGGGCCCTACTAGAATAAAAGGAAATGAGGCAGAAAATATAATAATACAATGAAATGACTAAAAAATAAATAACGAGAAATTACAGAAAAGGTAACATCACAGCAAATAGAGGTAAACAACAGGGGCGCTCCCAAGGTATCGCCTCGCAGTCCCAAATGTAAATACAAAACATGGGATCTCTTAAGGTACCGCCTCGTAGTCCCAAAAGTAAATATGCAACAGGGGATCTCCTGAGGTACCACCTCGTAGTCCCAAAAGTAAATATGCAACAAGGGATCTCTCGAGGTACCGCCTCGTTGTCCCCAAAATAAATATGCTACAGGGGATCTCTCGAGGTATCGCCTCGTAGTCCCAAAATTAAATATACGACAGGGGATCTCCCGAGGTACTACCTCGTAGTCCCAAAAGTAAATATATAATAGGGGATCTCCCGAGGTACCGCCTTGTAGTTCCAAAAATAAATACACAACTCATAACCTATGGAACAACGAATTTACAACAAGGAATCATAGAGTTAAAGACTGAATACAAGGTCACGGAAGCAAGTAATTCAACTAAGCATGTTTCACAAATTGCAAGTAAGAGCTAAGGCAATGTAAACATGCGACATTAGGCTAAACATGATAATTACACAGACTAGAGCAACTTAGTTAAGGATTTAAAAGAAAACTACTCAGCAAGAACCGGAATTTTCACATTTAGTCCGTGTACGCACTCGTCACCTCACATACACGGCACTCACATATCACAAATTGTTACAATAGTACCAAATCCTAGGGGGATTTTCCCCACACAATGTTAGACAAGTCACTTACCTCAAATCTCGCTCAATCAATCGATAAGAATTCCTTTCCCTCGATTTTTCTGACTCCGAACGGCCCAAATCTAGCCTAAAGCAATTACATAATATAAATACAACTACAAGAAACAAATTTAAATAGTGAAACTACAACTTTAGCAAAGAATTGAAAAATTGCCCCAAAAAGTGGACCCAGGACCACGTCTCGGAATCTGGTAAAAGTCACAAAATACGAACACCCATTCGATATCGAGTTCACCCATACCAAAATTACCAAACTCCGACACCAAATTGACACTCAAATCCCAACTCTTATTTTTAAATCCCTATGCCCAAATCCTCAAATTTTACCTAAAAAATATGTAATCTAGTCGAAATACTCAATGATAATGCAATATTATTGACTAACAATAATCACAAGTGACTTACCTCGAGTTTCCCGTGAAATCCCTCCGAAAAGTCGCCTCCACCCGTGTTGGAAATGTCCAAAAATGCCAAAATCCCGCAACCCCTTCGATTGTATTCTGTCCAGGGGTTTTCGCATCTACGGCTCACTTGGCTGCATCTGCTGTCTCATTGATGCGAGGGCTTCGATGCTTCTGTGGCTCAGGGCGCTTTTGCTGACTCGCTTCTGCGAAGAAGTTGTCCGCTTCTGCGATGAGGCTGCCCCTTCCTATTTTCCACTTCTGCGATGGATGTGTCGTAGGGGCAACTCCGCTTCTGTGGTCGCCCATGTGCACTTGGGACCACTGCCTCACTCAACCATTTCCCACTTCTACGCTACCATGCTCACTTCTTCTAGCTCGCACCTGCGAGCAAAATTTCACAGGTGCGATTACATCAGAAGGCCAAAATTTCCAGATTTTTCTTCCAGTCCAAATTTGATCCGTTAACCACCCGAAACCCACCCGAGGCCCTTGGGACCTCAACCAAATATACCAATAAGTCCCAAAACACAATATGAACTTAGTAAAGCCTTCAAATCACATCAAACAACGCTAAAACCATAAATCGCACCCCAATTCAAGCTTAATGAACTTTAGAACCTTAAACTTCTATATTCGACGCCAAAAACTATCAAATCAAGTCCGATTGACCTCACATTTTGCACACAAGTCATAATTGACATTATGGACCTGCTCCCACTTCCGGAATCAGAATCCAACCCTGATATCAATAGTCTACTCCCGGTCAAACATCCCAAAAATTGTCTGATTTCCAACTTTCGCCAATTGACACTGAAATGACCAACGAATCTCTAAATCAACATTCGGACACACTCCTAAGATAAACATTATCATACGAACTTGTTGGAACCTTCAAATCCTGATTCCAAGGTCGTTTACTAAAAAATCAAACCTTAGTCAATTCTTCCAACTCAACGCTTCTGAAATTAAAATTTTCCATCCGAATCAACTCTGAGCTTTCCAAAATTCAATTCCGACCACACGTACAAGTCATAATACCTTAAGTGAAGCAACTCAAGGCCTCAAACCATCAAATGACGTATAAGAGCTCAGAACGACCGGTCGAGTCATTACAAAGGTTATATCATGGATGTTCAATAGTGTCCAAGAAGGGCTAAAGTAATAACTAATACCCTGAGCCGCAGATCAGAATATAGCGTAAGCCTATTTAAAGGCTGAGATAGAAGAGGAAACTAAAGAGTTACATCAGCTAAGTGAATAAAGAGTCTAATTATTAGACCCTGATGATTATAGAAATTGTGTTTTAGAACATTGCAGAATCAATCTTAATATCAAAGGTATAAGAGATCTAGTGCAGTGGCCAAATTCTATAATGGCTCTACGATAAAGCCAGTTAGAAGAGTACCAGCCTCATAAGAAGTCAGTATAAAGCTCCTGCCAGATTGTGTATGCACTAGATGGTGCAAGTATTATGGTAGTGCTTCTAGGTGTGGATGTGAATTCCACCTATGTTGAAGGGAGGTTATGAAAGAGACAGATACATGATGCAATATTTAATGGTAAGTAAGGTAAAGGTGAAGAAGGTATGAGATACTCAAGTGCAGAAGGTTGTGAATAGTCCATACTTCAGGTAGAGGGCTAGAAGCGATGTGATTCAGTATCCAAAAATAATAGTGGTGTCGTCAGTAGCATATCTTCCACCCTATGGTTTCCATGTACCAAGAGGTCTAGTTAAGAGAGTAAAAAAGAGTTAGAGATGGTGTGATGTCTCGCTTGAGGTTCCAAAATAACATATGGAAATATATGATACTAGCAAGTTAAGTGAAGGTTGCGAGTAATATAAATAGATATGTGTAGGTAGCAATCTAAAGTATGGTAGAAAAGCAAGGTTTTAGGTAGACATGAGTAAGGATAAGAAAATATTAGTGAGAAGGTGACACGAATAGGTAAGTATTCAAGATTAAACCCATCAAAACAAGAGGGCTGATGATTTCCGTAAGTTATAAAAAGCTCAGTATAGCCTCAATGAACTCAGAGGAGTTTAAGACTATGAGAATTTAGAAGAGATGGAATGCTTCCATAGTGGTAGAATAAGGGTGTAATTTCAATAGATAAGAGGATGACGTTTAGGCCATTGATTGGGTAATGATTCAAAGAAAAGGAATTTCATGGATTGTGCAGGATTAAAATACTCCCATAAGGTGAATCACGTTGGGATTATATGAAATATGGTTATTGAAGTATAGTATAGTATAAGCTACCTAGATATAGTAAATCCATAAGAATAGATAACAGAGGCTATTAAACAAGATATAGGAATAGTTGTAAGTTCGACAAGTACGGAGCGAAGAACTTCAGTAAACCTATAGATGCCTAGAGGGACAACTTGTCCTAGTTCTGTATATGTTCACAATGTGAGGCTTAGAGATTAACTAAAAGCTGGAGGACAAAGGAGAGAAGAATCACATAGGTGCACAAACAAGGACAGAGTCGTACACGCTGCATGATATAAGGTAGCAACAGTTACGAGATTGGAAGAATTCCGACCACAAGTCGTGGTGTGAGAGAGAGGCCTAAAGGGGGGAATGCCCTGGCCTTTGGATTTATTTACAGAATAGTTGCCTAGATGGAAAGGACAACATTAAAGTATTTGTAAGAGCTATAGGTTATGAGACTGATAAGCGCATCAGTCAACATTTGAGAACGAATGTTCCAAAGGGGGGAATGATGTTACACCTTATTTTTTCGTACGTAAGAGTACAACGTAAGTCGATTGATGTAAGCTCAGAAATGAGATCGTTGAAAAGCTTATAAAGTAAGTTGTTCATGTTACCGTGGAGGTTATAAATATTTAAGATCACGAATGCGATGTACCATGAGGGTTGGAAGGCTTAAGCTAAGCGAATTGAAGAAAATAAGTTTCGTCGAAAGTCGACAAGTTGGGAATGTTATAACATATACTTTTGGGGTGAGACTAGGGTTATTAACATTATAAGGAGGTTATTTTCTGAGTTATATTAGTCGTATGATAGTTGTGTGTTATGTTTTGAAGTCAACTGAGTTGCGGAACAAAAGTTGGGAAAGGTCATCACAAGTTACATTCATAAATGTGCTGAAATTTATGTCAAATGTAGCTGCGATTTTCTCCCAATATACTTAGAGTTACGGGGTGATCCACACATCAAATTGAAGATATATGAGTCTGTTTTCTAACACATTAAACTGTTTGTCAATATGACATTGGAATATATGCGTTTTTGCTAGACTGCGCAGACTGCTAGGTGACAAGTGGGTGTGTCACCTACTTGCTTAAATTAGGGGACTACATATGTCCAAAAAGGGGCCAGTTTGGGTCGGCCAAAGACACAATTTAAGGTACTATTTCCTTCATATATCACACTGATAATAGGGCATAAAAACCACACATAAGCCCCTGCAAAAATCCTCCCAAAAAATTGAATAGAAACCCTAATTGATTTTCTCTTCTTTTCAAGTTCTAGTTGGAGGAAAACCTAGAGTTTGAAGAACCAAGATAGGAACTGAGATATTCAACAAATAATATATGTATACTGCTCTCGTTTATCCATTTTTTCTGCTGGAAATGTATGGAAAGTCGTTCTATAATTGTAAGAACTCACGAGACGGTGATCGGAAGCCGTGAGTTCGAGTTATTCAACTTGCAGTGGACTGTTTTGTGGGTTGTTTCGTGTTGCTGTTGGATTGAGTATTTTGCTACTGCTTTAGGGCATTTTGGAGAAAAACATGGTGTGGAGAAACACCACATAAATGGAGGGTGGTGGGTTAGTCATTCTTCGAAATATTTTTGGGTTGTTTGACGCTACTACGGTGGTCGTTTTGTGTATGAAGAGATTGGGATGTGTTGGGCTGTTTTGTTGTATTTTGTGATGTATATAAGGTTCGAAAATAATGTATATATGTTTTTATTGTTGTGTTCTTGTTGTTGGTGGTATTATATCGAATTGGGAGGTAGTAAATATTATAGGGGAGATGCTACTTGTTTTATTATAAAAGAAGCTTGCCGTTCGTTGTGCGATAGCGTACCTTCTATAACTTTATGATAGTATTGTTATCGTTGTTGTAGATTAAGGTCCAACGAGACGCGTTTAACGTGGTTATTGGACAGATTGTGATAAGGTATGTTAAGTCTAAATATTTTCTTCATTTTGGCATGATCTCGTAACTACATGTGTTTGATAAAGGGGATATAAAGAGAAGTTCATATTCCTGAATTTATTAACATTATCTAGTCTCATAAGTTACACTATTCTCCCTTATTGGGACTTTCTATTATGTTGCCTTACATACTCGGTACATTATTTTGTACTGACGTCCCTTTTGCTGGGGACGCTGTATTTCATGCCTGCAGGTCCTGATAGACAGCTGGATAGACCTTCCCAGTGTTAACTGACTTATCATGATCTATCTAATGTTGTATATATCAACTCCACAATGACTTCATGTAGTTTGTAGTATCACTTGTCAAAAAGTTTATTTGGTCGTGATAAGACATTAATTTAAAGGATGTATTATATGGACTTTTTGCTATAAGGAATTTAATTCCAGTTTTTAGGCAAAATAAGAGATGAATATCTAGTTTAGTTTTGAATAACTCTTGTGTTATTGAGCTTGATAAATATTTTATCTCTTGTGGTATATGGATACATGACCTTGTTATTGTTAATGTCTTTCTTGAACTGAACAATATTAGTCTACCTTATAAGAGATAATGTTCTTCAAAATTGAGTAAAACTTATTTGTGCACTTGCTTCTAAGTTATAATTATCCGGATAGGATTTTAAGTTGGTCAGGGATGACCCTTAAGGTTTAATGAAAGTAGAGACACTACCAACTTGTAGATCCTATTTAGAAGGAGATATGACTAAGAGACATTTCTACTCCAAAGAAAGGAGAGCTGGTAATAAGTAAGAACTACTCCATTTTGATTATGCTGTCTAATGAACAAATAGGCAAGAGGTGATTTTGAGTAATTTTATGACGTTCATAAATGATTACTCAAAATATGAATATATTTGTTTGATGCTCCGTAAGTCTGAATGCTTTGAATAATTCAAAGATTTTAAAGAATGATACGGACAAGCACCATGGAAATATATTAAATCACTACGATCTGATCGTAGGTGTCTATCCCTTCTCTATAGAGTTCATTAGTTACTTATCAGAATAAAAGGATAATATCTCAATTGTCTACGTCGGATACTCCATAATAGAGTGGTGTAGTAGAGAGAAGAAATAGGACTCTTATGGAGATATTTAGATTAAAGATGAGTTATTCCGATTTATTTCTTAATTCGTTATGGATATGCCGTAGAAAGCTGCAATTACATTCCGATTTTAGTTCCTTTTAAGTCAGTATCGAGGACCCCATAAAACTGTGGACTCAATGTAAGTCCGTTCTGCGGCAAGTTTGGATATGGAATTGTCCAATATATATACTGAAATGGAAATGGATAAGATGAAATCAAGGACGAATGTATGCGTGTTTATTGAATATCCAAGAAAATAAAAGGAGGTTTATTTTAATTTCTTAAAGAAAAGAATGTAATTGTTAGCACAAATACCAGTTCTATATAATAAGATTATTTAATAAACTATGTTCCTAGAAGTAAACTAGTTTTATAAGAACTATGCAAAGAAATAACAAACTAGTCATTTAAAAATTCAGAGGCTCAAGAACATACAACTTTATAAGTCGGAATGGATGTTCCATTACATTTAAGTAGTGAGAGTAACATTAATAGACAAAAAGGAATCTACTACCTCCGAGTAGTGGGAGCGATGTTGAGTAGAGAACACTATTGGAAGAAGTCATTAATACTTCAATACTTCAATGTCACGACTCAATTTCTCCTATAGGCTGTGATGGCGCCCAACGTCGCCGCTAGGCAAGCCAACAGTGAACTAACCATGTAATTGTTCTTTTTAATAATTTCAAAGTAGTTGAATTTCATTTATTAAGAAAATAAGGAGTAGAAAATTTAATAAAGTAAAGCGAAAACTAATGAAGAAGCAAATTTTTAAAAACCATAAAATCTACTAGCATATTTCCAAACCTTGGTGTCACAAGTATATGAGCTACTAGTAGAATATACAAAATACTAAGCTATTGTCTAAGATAGAGTAGACATCAAATAAATGCAAAAGAGAGACTCCGGGGGCTGCAGGTCGGACTCAAAAAAGCAGCTCACCACTAAGCCTCGGGGTAACGGAGGTGCGCGCCGGAATGACTGCCAGATGCACCTACCTCAGATCCTGCACGATTAGTGCAGAAGTGTAGCGTGAGTACATAAACAACATGTACCCAGTAAGTATCCAGTCTAACCTCGAAGAAGTAGTGACGAGAGGGCGACATCGACACTTGCTATGGGCTAACAATAAAATGCAGGAATGCTAAATAGGCAGAGAATATGTGAATAATAATATTAACATAATAGCAAACAATGATTAAATGATTCTCTAACTAATGGTAAATTCCAATTCCATTATCACATACTAATTCCAAATAAATTTCGAGAAAATAAATAAATTATAACCTCTCAACTCATAAAAATGATATCAAGTGTATTCGGACTCCGAGCATTAACACGCACGATTTATGCCGACGTCGTACGGTCCGATCCAGAATAATGAGTACATTGTCGAGGGTCGAGAGGCACGAACAGTAGATGCATCTATTATACTGTTGAGGCGTTCGGCCCACTCTAAGAGAGGAGGGAATACTCTATGAACATCCGATTTAAAAGCTATTATAGGACTAATACACACGGAAGCCATGCACGTACAAGCCAGGCCCAGCTGCACCTGCGGCCAAATCTCGCACATGCGAGCTCGCTTCTGCAGCTCGCCTCGCGCGCCAGCGACCATGGCCAGGCTGCCTCATTCCGCACTTGTGGACTATTTCATCGCATAAGCGAGTTCGCTTTTGCGGACATTGCTGACTCCCTCCCTTTTCTCTTCTGTGAACAAGCTGCTACACCTGCGGTGCCACTCCTGCGACCCTTCCCACCGCAGGTGCGAATGCACCAGATGCCAGCCAACTCCAGCTTTTCTCCAAAGAGCGATGTAACTCTGTCGGCCATCCGACTCCTATACGGGGGCCCCGAGGCCTCGACCAAACATACCAAGAAGTTCGTAAATATAAAATGGACTCGCTCTCACCCTCGGAGTTCATAAAACAACCTCAAAACTAAGAATCGCACCCCAAAACGAATCGAATCAACTTATGAATTTAAACTTTTTCCAACTTACTCCGAATGCGCCGAATCATACATAGACTACTCGGAATGACACCAAATGTTTTGTGCAACTCTTAAATCACTATACGAAACTATTCCCGAGCTCAGTATCCCAAACGGACCTCGATAACACTAAAACCTACTCCAAACTAAGTTTAAAGAACTTGAAGAACCTTCAATGTGCCAACTTCTATTATTAAGCGCCAAAATGCTCCCGGGTCATCCAAAACCCGATCCGAATATACGCCCAAGTCCAAAATCATCATACGAACCTAGGGGACTGTCAACTCCCGGTTTCGAGATCATTTACTACAAATGTTGACCCAAGTCAAACTCAACCCTTTTAAGCTAATATTAAGGAACTAAGTGTGTCGAATCCAACCCGAACCCTTCCAAACCCGAACTAACCATACCCGCAAGTCATAAAATAGTAACCATATTTAAGGGAACAGGGACTAGAAAGAAAAATAACAGGTCGGGTCGTTACATTCTCCACCTCTTAAACAAGCATTCGTGCTCGAACGGGTTTAGAATCGTACCTGGAGTGCAGAATAAGTGTGGATATCTGCTCCGCATGTCCTACCTGGTCTCCCAAGTCGCCTCCTCGATTGGTTGACCCCTCCACTGAACCTTTACCGCCGAAATCTTCTTGGACCTCAACTGGCGAACATGCCTATCAACAATGGACACTGGCTCCTCCTCATAACCCAGGATCTCATCTAGCTGAACCGTGCTATAGTCTAACACATGCGACCTGTCGGCATGAAACTTCCGAAGCATAGACACGTGGAAAATCGGATGAACTCCCGATAGACTAGGAGGCAAGGCAAGATCATAAGCAACCTGCCCAACTTGTATCAATACCTCAAATGGACCTATAAACCTTGGGCTCAACTTGACCTTCTTCCCGAACCTCATGATTCCCTTTATCGGCGAGACTTTCAAGAGAACTTTCTCGCCCACCATAAATGATAAAACATGCGCTTTCTGATCCCCGTAACTCTTCTGTTAGGATGGTGCTGTGCGCAGTCCCTCTAGAATTAACTTTACCTTTTCCAAGACATCCTTCACCAAATCAGTACCATATAACTTAGCCTTGTTTGGCTCAAACCATCCTATGGGCGAACAACATCGCCGACCATATAAAGCCTCAAATGGAGCTATCTCGATGCTGGACTGATAACTGTTGTTGTAAGAAAACTCACACAAAGGCAAGAATTGATCCCACTGCCCCACGAAGTCAATCAAACATGCTCGAAGCATATCCTCCAAGATCTGAACCATTTGATCTAACCGCCCGTCGGTCTACGAATGAAGTCTATGCTGAGCTCTACCCGGGTCCCTAACTCACTCTGTACTGCCCTCCACAAATGCAAAGTAAATTGAGATCCTCTATCCGATATGATGGAAACAGGCACACCATGCAACTGAACAATCTCCTGAATGTAAATATGGGCCAATCTCTTTGAAGAATACGCGGTCACAACCGGAATAAAGTGTGCCGACTTGGTCAACCTATCGACATTGACCCAAACTGCATCAAACTTCCTCAAGGTCCGTGGCAACCTAACTACGAAGTTCATAGTGATGCACTCCTATTTCCACTCAAGTATAACCATCCGATGGTGTAGGCCACCTGGCCTATGATGCTCACACTTAACCTGCTGGCAATTTAGGCACCTCGCTACATACTCAACTATGTCCTTATTCATCCACCACAACCAATAATGCTACCTCTATTCACGATACATCTTCGTAGAACCTGGATAAATAGAATACCGAGAATTGTGTTCCTCCTCTAGAATCTTTTCCCTCAATCCATCAACACTAGGAACAGATAGATGACCCTGGATTTGCAGAACACCATCCTCACCGGTAGTAACCTCCTTGGCACTACCATGTAGTACCTTCTCTCTGGGAACCAACAAGTGTGGGTCGTCGTACTGACGAGCCTTGATTTGCTCGAATAGTGAAGACTGGGCAACGACGCATGCAAGAACTCGATTGGGCTCTGCAATATTTAACCTCATAAGTCTGTTAGCCAACGACTGAATTTCCAAAGCCAATGGCCTCTCCTCTGCTGAAATGAATGCCAAAATACACATACTCTCTGCCTTTCTGGTCAAGGCATCCGCAACCACATTCACCTTGCCCGGATGATAAAAGATGGTAATATCATAATTCTTTAGTAACTCAAGCCACATGCGCTGCCTCAAATTGAGATCCCTTGCTTGAACAAATGCTGCAAGCTGCAATCAACGGTGTAAACCTCACAGGACACCCCATAAAGATAATGCCTCCAGATCTTAAGAGCATGAACTATCGCGGCCAACTCCAAATCATGTACGGGGTAATTCTTCTCGTGGCGCTTCAGCTGACATGAAGCATATGCAATAACCCGCCCCCCCTGCATCAATACACAACCCAAACCAATACGTAAAGCATCGTAATTCACAATATACATCCCTGAACTGGAAGGCAACACTAACAGCGGTGTTAAAGTCAATACAGTCTTGAGCTTCTAAAAGCTCGCCTCGCAATCAATGGACCATCAGAACGGAGCACCCTTCTAGGTCAATATAGTCAAAGGTGCTGTAATAGATGAGAAACCCTCCACACACTGATGAAAATAACCTACTAACCCCAAGAAGCTCCTGATCTTGGTCGTTGTGGTAGGACGAGGCCAATCCTGAACTGCCTCGATCTTCTTGGGATCTACCTTAATACCCTCGCCTGATATAACCTGCCATAAGAATGCCACAGCGGTTTCACAATGTCAACCCCAAGCCTGCATCTCGAAACCCGACCAAACTTACAAAATCCAAAAACCCATTTGATAACGAGTCCAACCATACAAGAATTACTCAAATCTGACTTCAAATCGCCTTTCAAATCCCCAAAATTTAGTCTAACAAGTTTCACAATGTTTCCCCAAATTTTCCAACTTAAATCACTAATTAGATGACAAAAATAAAAAGGGATTCATGAATAATAGTCAAATCCGAATTAGAATCACATACCTCGATGATTTCCTTGAAAATACCTCAAAATATTGCCACAAACTGAGATCTCTAGGTCCAAATGATGAAAAATGAGATAAAACCCTCAAACACCGCCTTTTCTGCCTAGCGGTATTCGCTTCTGTGGTCAAACTGTCGCACCTGCGACCCTGCACCTGAGGAAAAATCCATCGTAGGTGCGGTTCCAACTAAGGTTAGGGAATTCCGCTTATGCATACAAAATTGCGCACTTGCTCGTCCTCTCCTGCGGAACCTGGGTGCGCCTGTGCACTCGCGCCTGCGGAGGGTCTCCTCTTTTGCAACCCCAGGCCTGGCTAGCCCTTTCCGCAACTGCGATGACCATGGCATACATGCATGTCCGCACTTGCAGCCAAAGCCTCTGCAGGTGCGATGACACCAGAACAATAGTAGTTTCAGTAAATCAACCAAAGTTCAAAATTATCTAATCTCATTCTGATTTACACCCGGGCCCCCAGGGCCCCTTTCGAATATACCAACAAGTTTCAAAACATATGAAGGACCTACTCGAGGCCAAAAACTACATCAAACAACATCGATTCTGTGAATCGCAACCCAATTCAAGCCTATTGAAACTATGAACATCTGACTTCCAAACCTAACGTCGAATCATACCAAAATAACTTTGATTGACCTCAAATTTTGCACATAAGTAATAAATGACATGACAGACCTATCCTAATTTCTAAAATCGAAATCCAACCCCGATATCAATAAAGTCAATTCTCAGTCAAACTTCTCGACCTTCCAAAACTTCAACTTCCTAACTTTCGCCAATTCAAGACGAAACGACCTACTGACCTCCAAATCAATATCCAGATATGCTTCTAAGTCCAAAATCACCATACAGAGCTATTGGAGCAATCAAAACTCCAATCCGGAGTCGTCTACACAAAAGTCAAACTACAGTCAACTCTTTCAACTTAAACTTCCAACTTTGGGACTAAGTGTCCCATTTCACTCTGAAACTCAGCCGAACCAAACCAAACTCCCCCGGTAAGTCACATAACCACAATATAACACAATGGAGGATAAATAGGGGAACGGGGCTAAGATACTCAAAACAATTGGTTGGGTCGTTATAGGATGTGTTTTGGATAGTTGATGCAACTCTGGTGCTAGGAACCTGCAGGTCTCACATTTGCAAAAACCTGTTCACAAATGCTACCCTCGCATTTGAGATGTCAGGATCGCATTTGCGATGATGGGCATGGCTGGGAGACTTCACAATTTAGAAGTCAATGTCGCTTTTACGCAACTGAGCAGGGGCAAGGCAGCTTTTCAAATGCGAAGCTTGGTCCACATTTGTGATGAAGGGGTTCTTCGCAAATGCGAAGGAATAGTTGCATTTGCGACATTTGAGGCACTGAACATAAATCGAATTTGTGGTCACTGGTTTGCATTTGCGAACAAGAGTTCGCAATTGCGTATCTGCAATTGGGTAGAATATAGGGATTTCGGAACTTAACCCATTTTACATCATTTGTTAACCCTAGAATTCATACAGATAATATTTGGAGAGCAATTTCTTCTCAAATGCATTGGTTAGTAACTTTAACTTGTTTTCAATCAACTTCAATTACTTTTTCATGAATTTAATTATCAAATCTATGAATTTCAAAGTATAAATTGGGGTTCTTGGTAGAATTTAGGGATTTTATAAAATTAAGATTTAGACCTCAAATTAAGATCGAATTCTGAAACAAATTACATATCCTGGCACGGGGGTGAATGGGTAATCGTGATTTGGTCTTGATCTCAGAATTCGACCACGTGGGTTAGGGTTAATGTTTTATTGACTTTTTCAATTTAATTAAAGATTGAACCTTTTTCATTCGTGGTTAGTTTCTAAAGCTTGTTTTGAATATTTTGAATGATATTTGACTAGATTCAATTGGTTTGGAGGTTTGTTCTAAAGGAAAAGCCATGTTGGATTGTTGATTGTATTTCGAAAAGAGGTAGACATCTTGGTTAACCTTGATTTGAGGGAAATAAGGAAGAATCGAGTCTATTTGCTATGTGAACTATGTGTTGGGGATGACGTATACGCAAGGTGACGAGTGTATAAGTATTGTCCATGGGATAAGCATGCTGGTAGAATTAGCTTTACTTGTACCATGTTATTTTGGGTATTATGTCTTTTACGCTTTAGATAGATTATTGAATTATTTGATTACTTGTTTTCATGATATTTCTTATATTGAGATTATTGTGATATTGGGTGTTGAAATCGTGAAAAATGTTGATTGGTTGTTGGCACTAATTGTTGGGAGATTCTCATATGACGAGTTGTGTTGAAATACTATTGTTGATGTTGAATATGCTTTCCACCTTATTTGGCATTGTGTTATATGTGATTGCTTGGTGAGGAAGAGTGAAAAGAACAAAGGGTGTTGTCGTACTTTATTTACATATTGATATCATTTCTTGAGTGAATGTGAGGATAAAAGCACAGATGGTGATGTCGTGCACTTGCGTTATTATTATTATGTGAGGATGAGAGTAAAAGCACGTATGGTGATGCCGTGCACTTGATTTTATATTATTATATGAGGATGAGAGTAAGAACATGAAAGGTGATGCCGTGCAATTTTGTTGATTTCTTTGCTTTTACTTGATATTTGGAATGTGGACATGGCTTTATGGTTTCATCATTTATGTTCGAAAGAGGTTTACACCGCGATACTTTACTTTATGTTTCCGCTCGTTGTCCATTACTTGTGTAATTATTAAACCCTTTCACATGTCCTCACTCCATTGTTATATTTGATTTTATACTTGTTATTTTGTTACTTCTTGATATATAAATAGGGAGGTTTATTGTAGGTGTCTTTTCTTACTCTCGTCACTACCTTATCGAGGTTAGGCTCGACATTTACTGAGTACATTGGGTCGGTTTTACTCGTACTACACTTCTGCACTTATTGTGCAGAACTGGATATCGGTACCAGCGGAGTCCCTAGAGGTGCTTAGAAGATACCAGGTTGGTGATTCGAGGTAGAGCTGCATCCGGTTCGCATGCCTTGAGTCATCATCTTATTTCTATTGTACTATTTCCATTTCTCAGACAGTGTTGTACTTCTTTATAAATACTGTATTTAGTATACTCTAGTAGCTCATGTACTTATGATTGCACATCTTGGGATGGTTTGCATTAGATGTTGGATTTAGATTTATTATATTGATCTCTAAATTGTTTCACACTATGTTATTGTCTAGCTTTTAGTCATTTATTGCATTTCTTTAGTATTTTACTATTGTGTGTTGACTTACCTAGTAAGCGGTGTTAGGTGCCACTACGATCCCGAATAGTTGGAATATTTGGTCGTGACAGCCGTCACGGCTCTGGTGGGAGTTTGAGTCGTGACAGGAACAAGCTCAACAAATAAAAATATATGAGGTTCAATGTGAGGAAAATACAAATGGGATGATACACCTAATAGAATAAAGAGGTGAGCTTGCGCAAGAGATCACCAAATTTGGCAGTGTCATTCATGACTTCAAGGATAATTTGAATGCAAAGGATGTTGCGTCTAACTCCCAACAAATTAGTTACGAGTTGTATGAAGCTGAAAAGGAACTTGTAAGCCAAATATAGGAAATAAAAGAAGAGAGCCAATCATTCGATTATATTTTTATTGATGATGCCAATGTGGAGAAAAGTCCATTAGAGTCATGTGAAGAAGTAGATAATGTTGCACTTGAATACCCTAGTTTGTGTATATATGAGGGCGTAAAGAGCAAGGCAATTCTAGAATTGGAATGCGTTGGACCCTACTCTAAGAATTTTTACACATTGTGTTTGGAGGATGACATGAAAATTGAGCAATTTGAGCCTTTAGAGAAGTTAACGGATGAGGAACAAGATGCTTATATCCTTGAATTTATCGTACCAGAAAGACGAAATTATATACCTTAGTTAAAGACCACGAAGTGCAAAATACGGTATTGGTTGCTTGGTCCAATCAGATTTGTCCCACCACCCAAAGAGCATAGTACAAAACTTGAATTGAAATTGAGGGTTCAATTCATAATTTCGATGATGAGAAAGAGAAAGCATCCAACTTGGGCAAGCGGTATAAGCCGTGCCGGGACTATAAATTATGCGCTTGTTAGGAGGCAACCTAACTTTACTGCTTTCTTTTTGTATAAATTTTGTTTTTGTTATTATTATTTTGTTTTTGTTATTATTATTTTTTGTATTATTTTTATAGTGTTATTTTTGTTTTGTAGGATTATAAGCATAGGAAGCAAGGCCATAAGATGTGAAAAATCGATCTAGATGGTTAAAACTAAGTGTGGGATACCCGAAGAAAAGATCATACATGGGAAACGTTTGAGTACTCTGTGAGCCGATATTTCTTCGGCCTTTGGCCTACTAGGGAGTTTCTTCTTCCACCCTCATTATGTTTGAATTTATTTGTGCATTGGGGATACTGTACTCTTTTAAGTATGGGGTGGGAGGGGGGACTTCCTTCGATAATTAGTAATAATATGTTAGCAATAATATTAACTTCTTATTTTTACTTTTTAGCTTCTTATTTTTATTTGATTAATTATTAAAATTATTAGTAAAATATATTAGTATTAGTTCTTAGTATCTTAGTGTGAAGAAAAATCCAAAACTATGTCTTTTAATTGTTTTAGGTAGTAATGATCTCTCGTGATTCTTTTTTTTGTGCCTTGGTTCTTTTCCATGGGATATAATTTGAACTGGGTAATAATTATTTTCTTCTTAGAGTCTATTAGGATGTAGGAATAAAAGGACGAAGAGAGATGAGATTCCTAGGCACCTTCTGACTCATTTTATAGTAAAATATTTAGGCTCTGGCATGTGTAGTATATTTCCTATGTGTCAAAGTTGCTTATGATGCCCTGATAAATTGGATAGCATGTCTTGTGACGCCTATGGCTCATTTCCTTGACTAATATTCACTTTGTGCTTAATACTTAATATCTTGTGACTCCGCGGATACTTGATTTGGTTTGAGAGTCAGAATGGGACCATCCTTAGTGAGTCATGTGCCATGTGTGAAGTGAGATTTTTGTGTAGTCCATGTTATTGAATTTGTATCTAGAACTTGCTCGGCATGTTAGTTGAAGTAAAATTTTAGGTGATGTTCAGTTTGAAAAGTAGTTTTAGGTTTTCTTTGATTTGCTTGAGCTTAATGCTTACCATAAATAAAAATTACCCCTAGTCAACCCTTTTAAGCTTATAGACTTTTATTTGGCAACCACATTACAAGTCTATATCCCTTTTTGTTCTTAATTGATATTGTTTTAATCGTTTTACCTCTTAAAATACTTAATTAAAAATGAGCACTAGAAGAAGTAAGGAGAGAATTTGGATGGCTTTTGAGTAGAACCAATAAAAGGAAGAAAGATGCACTTGTATTATAAGGAATATACCACTAGTGGAAAATGTAGAAGAGAAAAAAATATTGTTGTTGTAAAAAAAGAGAGAAAACAAAATCTGAAAAAAATATATGTAGATAACTAAATTGACATCGTGTTCTTGCTAGTAGGTATGAATTAAGGTAGTGCTTAAAGAAAGAGGAAAACGTTTGGGGGGTTGGTGAAATTAAAGTGGGGTTGAAGACATTTTCTCTTAAAGTTGAACTAATATATGATGTATTAAACTGCTCAGGAGGGTTAGTCACTATTCTTAAATGTATCCTACTCGTCCTTTATACCACATAACAACCATGAAAAGTCCTAATTGATTTTAGATCGAGCGAGCCTACATTAGTGGAAGTTTACATAATGGGCAAGCCTATGGTACCTTTTGCATGCATGTGACTTCTTTCTGAGAGTGAGCGCTTTCTTTGATATATGTGAGTCCTTAAACTATATTTGAGTATGAGATTTGAATCAGTGGATTCTACTTACTCTCCGTGATTTTTCTGTGAGGGTACATGATTTCCCCAGGGATAGGTAATGTTATTAGACTTCTCGTCAATGTTGGGTGTTCAAACCACGAGTGCATTGTGACATTGAGACGGGTTTTTTAGGATTGGATTGTTATGAGTATGTTGTCCTTGCTGTGAATATTTTTGAAGCATGGCATAAGTTAAAGGGAAATCTGTGTTGAATGATTAAGTCAGAGTTTAATTGTTACTATCAACCATAGTATAGGTGTAGTGTACTTTGGCTGTGTTAAGCATAAGGTGCTCAAAAATAGTATAAATTATTGGTTGACTCGAGGACGAGCAATGTTTAAGTGTGGGATAATGATATTGGATGATAATTATACATTTTTAATGCATTACTTATCCTATATTTTGGTGTTTTATGTTAATATGTGCGATGTTTGAGCTCAATTAAGTTGTTTTTATGTGGAGGATAATTGGAATATAAAGATGAGTGAAGATTGCACAACAAGATGCCAAAACTACAAGAAAACAGCACGCAAACACGAAATCGGAAGAAGCCCCAAACCAGGCGCAGACCAGGAGATGCCTGGCTCCAGGCGAGCAAGCTCTCGCGCCCATCCTGGCCACACAAGGTTCCAAGCGTTCTTTAGACCTAGCCCTGCTATGTCAATGCCTAGTTTGCCTGGTTCGCGATTAAATTCTTATCTTTTTTGAAATTTGGGCTTGAAGACTTTGACCCTAGCCTATAAATATTCCCTAAGTATGTCTAAGAGGGGAGTGGGACATTGTTTAGAGGGGTTGGACATTATTTTGGAGGCAAACACACTGTATGGAACAACTTTGGAGGGAAAACCGTAGAGTTCTTCATCCTATCTTTGTAATTTATTTATGCAAAATACTTGGATAATTGTCACTACGAACATGACTGGCTAAGCACCTAATTTTTAGGGATGTGGTTGTCATGAATATTCACGTTTATTAATTACATCTTCGTTAATTCGAATTATCATCTTGTGATTGTTTCTTTAATTCTAGTGTTAACGTGTAAATTATTGTAGCTACCGATTCACCCTACTATCTTTGTTATGCGTGGAAAAGCCATGTTTAGATTAGAGTAGAATTAAAGAGAGCATGTTTCTGAACCCACGGCTTGGGAAAGGATTTCACGGTTAGGATAGGAATATACCTAAAAGTCTTGCTTAGTTGAGTGTCGTGTTTTCATTCATGATAAATTCAATACCATAGGAATATAGGATTGATATATTGTGGATATATGGATAGTATTGTGGAAACATGCTATTTATATAAACGATCTAGTCAACTAGCAATCATAGATAATTTGGATTAATAGGTGTAATTACGAACTCAATGGGATTGGTAAACCGACCACAACCCTAGAATCTTCATCTCCATTGATTAAAACCCAACCACAATTGCTTGACTCTTATTTTTTAGCTAATATACCACTAAGCAGTGTGCTTAGTGGTCTTTTTTATTAATAATAACGAAAAATAAATGATGACTTACAACATGAAAGAAATAAGAACTAGGTAAAACATGTATCAACTTATAGACAACATGCCTTAAGTTGATATTAAATAATGGAAGATATGTAAAAAACAGTATTGCTTCATCCATGTTGATCTCTAGTTGTTGTGTCTTGACAGTGTCACTAGCCCATTATGTGTGGACCCTCTTGTCTATAAGTGTTCCATCAACATAGCTTGCATCCAATTTGAACCAATTATTGATCAAATAGAGGTTATTTTTATGGCTAATATCATCTTCAATTCCCATGCTCCCATGTAGTCGACTGGACCTTTGCCATAACAAACCATGTTGTACCTGGCGATGCGAGGTTAAACATGAGAGAGATCCTGCGCTAGGCCTAGCGTCGCCTAAGCTAAATCAAGGTGGGAGATGAGTGACACCTACTGTAATGCGAGAGAAGCATGTGTCAAGCTGTGCGTCGCCAGTGTCACCATAGGTTGAAGCAGACGCCTAGCCTAGCATCACTTGGTCTGCGGCGACCTATGGACCTTGCCTCCCACCCAATGTAGCATAGTGTCCATCATGTATGGTTTCATTTGGGATGTTGGGGACCTTTCTTATTTAGATATCCCTGAACAATTTTGAATAATATATGTGTGCAAAAACTTAGTTCAATGGACTGGTCCCTATACTGACTAGACCTCAAGGGATTGAACATACAAGACACTAATACCACCCTTTGAGTATTTGTCATAGTATGTATCCAGTCCTTTTATCATCACCTGCAAAAAAGAAAATAAAGTTAGTATAAAAAGGGCCTTCCCTACTCTCCTTCCATAGAACTTTAGTAGGAAAGTAAACTTCAACACCTACTATACCTTGCAACACCTCCAGAACCAAACAACCAAACACCACCATCTCCACATATACACCCATAGGCTTCAGCATGATGGATTAGGTTTTGCATTCCTCACTCTAATGTATGGTAGTTTGAGCTTGTCGCTATTGACAATGCCCTTTACTTTACTATCCAACTCGCCAAAGAATACAACTGAACCTCATTAAGCTCCAAGGCTAAGTTGGCAAAATAGTCTGCCAATTTATTCCCTTTCCTAAGAACATGCTGGACTTCAATTTGAATGTTGCCAAGCATAGACTGTATCTCCTCAATCATATTGACAATACTCCAAGGTGGTTCTCATACCCCATAAAGAACACATTTAATCACCATAGAATCATTTTCAAGGACACACGTGGGAAGTTGAGCATTATGTAGGAACTTAATTGCTTCCAAAATTGCCCTAGCTTCAGCTTCATTTTGAGGCATTTTGTATCTCAATAGCTTGTGCATAAATCAAGCAACATGCTCATCTCTAATGAAAAATGCATATAAGGCCCTACCAGGATTCCCTCTACTTTCTCCATCAGTGCTTCATTTAATCTAGCCTGGAGGAGGCAATCTCCACCACCACTTTGTATACTTCAATTTAGGAACATGTGAAGCTAGCTTTGGTATAGATTAGGCCAATTGGTAGTCACCCCTGAGAATGTTACCCTTCTCATTTTAAGCAGCATTTGGACATTGAGAGACACTTGATATATCATCCTATTTAGTGACACAATCTATCCATACATTCCAGCATTTCGTTTCTTCCATAACTCCCACATAATCAAAGAGATCATTTCATGGAATACTGGCCTCAAGCATGCATTCACTTGACATGTCCATCGGTCATTGATCACTTGCACAAGTTATTTACCCTCCATACTAAAACCTGCAGGCATACAATAGTTAGAGCATAAAAGCATTGCTTCTAGAGCCTTCAAAAACACATGTGCTAGGGTCTCCTAGCTAGGGTTTCTACAACACTAACACTTGGATGGGAATATGTATCCCATACTCCTCATGATATCATCAAGTGGTAGCTTGCCTTTCCATAGTTTCCACATAAAGAATGCAATCTTGAAAGGCAATCCTTTCACCCAAATGTGCTTATATAGTATGATTTTCCCTCTTCTTCTCCTTACCACTTGCCTGACAGACTTCACAGAAAATTGTCCACTTGATTCCAGCATCCACCAAGGCCTATCAAGCATTGTTTGAGATTGAGGAGGGGCAATACAATGCGGAATATGATGAACAAACTCTTATGGCAACACCTCCCTAATCAGCTCTTCATTCCACTCTCCATTCTCAATCACATCATAAACATTGTTCAATGTTTCATAACATACATGATCAGGGCATGTTGCATGATACAAGGCACCCAATCCAGTCCAATTAGCATACCAAAATTATGAGTTTCCATACTTGAGTTGCCACCAAATGTGATGTTCAATTTGATCTCTCATCTCCAGCGTTTTCTTCCACACATGAGAACCTTCTCTCCAAGGAACTACCATTGAGTTTATCTTTTTGCAATACTTGTTGCTTATGAAGACACTCCATAATATATTCTTTGTTCTAAAGTTCCACCATAACTTAGAGAATAATGCTTTATATACATCATGGAGTGATCTAAACCCCACTCCACCTTTAGATTTTGGCAAACATAAAGAATCCCATTATGCCTACTGTCTTGCCCTACCATTTCCTGAGTTACTCCAATAGAATCTAGCAAACATTATATGTAATTGGTCAATCATAGTTTGGAGGTTTCATGTAAGGCCCCGTAGGATTTCGCAAAGGAAAAATAATATTTCGTGGTGCCGAACTGGGTTTACGTGTTTGAGGATGGCTCTGACTTTTTGGGTTGAAAAATATACTGAAAAGTAAAAAAAAAATTTTGGAAGAAGAAATGCACTTCTGTGGCCCACTATGCGGCCGCAGAATCACTCTACGGACCGCATAATGGTCGCAGAGTGAGACAGACTTTTGAGCCATTTTTGATGTCATTTTCGCAGCCCATCATGCGACCGCAAAATCATTTCGCGGGCCGCACTCTGATCATATATCCAGCTTTAAGATTTTTCGGATGGAGGTTCTACGGCACATTATGCGACCGCAGAACAAGTCCGCGGGCCGTATAATGATCGCAGACCGAGTCAGATTTGCCCAGTTCTGGAAGGAAATTATGCTGCCTCTTACGCAGACCGCATAAGCACTATGCGGTCACATATGCGACCGCATACCCTGTTCCAGAGCTTTATTTTTAGGGTTTTTAAACCCAACCCTATTTCATTAAAACATATGCCATAGTCTGCTTTTGAGCATATTTCTGATATTTTTAGAGTGAGAAAGAGTTCTTAGAGTGGGGACGTAACCTTCAACCTAATATCCAACAATTGTTGCTCAATACTTGAAGATTATCAAGAAAGTCATCCTCTTAAAAGTAAGAATCTATGCCCTAGCCCTTAATTTCGAAAATCTACTAAAATGGGGATAATTAGAAAGACAATTCTTGGGTATGGAAGTTGTTATCTTGCATGCATGTGTTATCAAAGAATGTGGGAAGGTTGTGAACTAACAATGATAGAGAATGGGTTGAGTAATGATAGAATCTTTTCAAAAAGGGCCTTAAAAATATTAATGCACACCTAGTATTTGATAATGTGCTCAAATGAACTAGAATCATGACCATCCTCCTAATTTTGGTCCAGCTTGTTATATTTCTAAAATAGATCGAAGTTGCTAAGAATTCCGTAACGTTTTAGAGTTTAAAGGAAGCTCAATTGAGGTATGTTGGCTAAATCCCCCTCTTCTTAGAATCGAATCCCATGGTGTTCATGTAATTGGTGTAAGTCCCAAATTGATCATTATAGAATTGGCTATTCCTAATGTATTTGTGTTAAGGGATGTATGTTCAATATTTATTCTAAATTCTTATCATGTCATCTTGCCATTTGAGGATGTGTTCAAAATGTGGAGTATGTGTTAGAAATGTTAAGATTTCATGTCAAGATCGAATAAAGGTTGTTATGCCAAATTGTATGAAAAGCCTCTATCTGCCTAAGATCCCTAAATTGCTCATATGTGAATTTAATGTCTTGAATGGGAAGCCATATTGTTGTTGTTAATGATAATGATGTTTGAATGTGGAAAGGGGAACTAGAATTATGTAATACGGCCAAGTGACAAGAATAACTTTATAATTTTGGCCACTAGTGCCAATGAATCGAAAGGATATGAAAGAAGTATGATGTGAGATAATTGACTGAAAAAGGTAATGTCTTGGGTGAGATGGCCTAGACGATCGGGCTGTGATCGGATGCAATGCCACACACATGGTGGTGACTGTGCTGGAAATTATAATGAAATTGTGGTTATGGTTGATGTCTCAATTGAGACGACCTAGCCGATCGGGTCATGATCGGACTCCGTGTAGGAATACGGTGGTATTGTGAATTATGGTATATTGGCACTAAAGATCACCCACCCTAATAACATAGAAATTGACTTGAAAACTTATGTGATACTTAACTTGATATTTTAGTATTATTTGAAGCTATTATTGAATTCTTGACTGTTTCCCCTTGTATTATTATTCATTCTACTAAGATGGTGTTTAGTTTTACATATTAGTACTATTCGACAGTACTAACGTCCCTTTTGCTGGGGGCGCTGCATCTTTAAATGAATGCAGGTGGATCCATAGCAGGCAGTGTTGATCAGCAATAGTGGTACATCCTCTTTCCAGCAGACTTGGTGAGCCCCACTTCATCCCGGGGTCACGTATTGTATCTTTTATTTATATTATTATCACGTCTCGAGGTATAGCCAGAGCCTTATTGCCGACACTATCATAATACTCTTTTGTATCTTTTAGAGGCTCCGTAGATACTATGTAAGTTGTATATGGGTACTAGAAAAGTCAAACAGCTTATGTTGTGCCTTGATCTCTTGTTCCACTCGAACCATAAGAATATGTGTATCTTGAAACTTAATAATGATGTAACCAATGAGACGATTTAGTATTGTATATATGATCTTCCTACTGTCTAATTAATGGAATCATATCTTATCTTGATCATGGGTGAGTTGGGTAGGAAGTATCTAGCTGGTTTGCTAGACCCGGTTCACTTGGTTGAGCACCGGTTGCGCTTTCCGAGGTTGGGGCGTGACAAACTTGCTATCAGAGCCTAAGATTTTAAAGTGTCCTAGGATATCTCGGAGCCATGTCTAGTAGAGTCCTCCTTATCGGTGTGTTGTCGACCACATCTATAAGTTGGAGGCTGCATAGACATTTTAGGAATGTTACCCTTCTTCAACACTCCAGATCGTGTGATAGAGCTTAACTATGAGATTGCCTTCTAACTCGTGCGTTGAGGTTCAAGGTAAGTTTAGACGCTCTTTTGTTTATTCCAAGTAATGTTGTCATATGACATGACAAATGGGTAAAGGCCTGAATATTAAATAGATGGTACATGTATCATGTTGAATGAATGGTACGACCATATAAGTTAAGTATATAGTACCGTGAGCATACTTTATATGAGAAGAGTGCTAGAAGTGATTACCCACCTCCAAAGAGGCATTGACGTGATAAATGAGACCTAAGTTTAACTAGTACATGTGAATAGTGTGGGAACCATGTATGTGATTCTAAGATGTAATGATAAAAATATGTGTAGGCATAGCCTGGAGAGTAATGATAAATGTGTAGGTCTCTCACGGAAGTCAAGAAGTTATGAAAGGAGAGTTAACTAAACCCATAATGAGAAGACCCTAGCACTATGAATGTTATAAAAATCCTAGAAATGTGCGAAGTGGTGTTACACTCCAAAAAGGATATTGACACGAGAGATTTGGATCCCAAGCCTGTGTGGCTGAATAAAAGTAGAGAACTTATGAGGTTAATACCATGGAGACTTAAATCTCCATAATAGTCAATCATATACAAGAGGACTAGAGATGTGAAACATGTGTCCCTCAAATTGCTAAATTTAAGACTTGTGTCCCCAAGTGGGGAGGGAAGGGCCATGGTGAGGCTACTTAAGTACAATAAAACGAGAGTAGGGCCATGTAGCTATGATGTTTGGATATTTTGTTAAAGACATGTGTAGTCTAGAAAAGTGGTAAGGGATAATGTGATTCTCTGAAAGGATATACAAATGATAAACTACTAGTACAAAAATAATGTGGAAGGTTAAGAAATATAAATTCTTCGTACGTGAAAATATACATGACAGGGTCAACGATACTAAAAACTAAGAGTAAGGTTTACAAAAAGGGTTTTATACTTGTTAGAGAGTCAGGGACAATAGAACCCAAGGAAGTACTACAGATCAAATGTGAAAGGCTTGTGAGTTCTTGGAATGAGTTAATCACGGATTTGCAATTTAGCTAAAGTTCTAAGGCTTTAAGAAAGACAGAACGAGTGGGAGAGATAAATGTGATATTAGAATAACCCAAGAGTGCATCTGGACTTGATGGAGGGTCTCTTAAGAATCTTACAAGAAAGGAAGTGTTAAGTGATACACGGATGAACACATTTTCCCACGGATATCCCAACAAGTGTCGAGAGGCGAGCAGGATAAATTCTCAACTAAGGGAAAAGACCACGTAACGTATCGAAGGGCGTATAGCTATTCACTAACTAGGAAGAATGAGGTGAGAGGAATTGGAAGAAAATCTATAATTGAGATGGTCATAGTTATCGCAAAATAGTTCGTATTAGAATGGTGGACTCGCCTAGAGCACAAGTATTAATAGAAGATATAAAGGATCAACTATAATGTAGCCAACTTGAGTGACACTGAATATCAACTAAAAGATTTAGAGAGAGTTCATGTCTACATATTACATAGGAAAGTGAGACTACTAGTGATGAAGTGGTGGTGTGATAAACTCAACAAACTAGGCACAATGATACTACGAGTTCATGGGAGGCAGACAAGTGTGTGGCACAATAAGGCTGCCAACTATGAATTAAGGGTAAAATTGGATGGGAATGAATGCTCCAGTCATAAAGGAAATATAGTACCAACATATTGTCTAGACCAAAGGGCGATCAAAGAGGGAAAAACACAACACAATCTACCCAAAGGAAAAAAAAGAGAAATGTTCGAAACAGATTGAGAGAGTATGAACATTTGTTATAAACCAAACATGTTTAACACGATAGCTCTTAGGCTGCAATACCAGGAAATACTATTGGTAACTACAATACTAGGAATAAGATGAGTTACTCATCGAGGATGGAATCAGGTGGACTCAGTCCTATACTTATAATAAAAACAAGAAGTCGTTGAAGGATTAAGTCCTTTCTTCTGTGAACTGATCTTGAAAAATGTCCACTGCCTCCTTAACCATCTCCTTACTATTATCAATCCAAATGCTAGAACTATTGAGGATTCTAGACACTTGAATTATTTTCCTTCTTCCTTTGACCTAAGCATGAAAGAATTTTGTATTTCTATCTCCATCCCAAAACCATTGCATGCCTCTTTTTGTCTACAGAATTCTTCATCTAAGTGTAGGTATCTTGTAAGGTCAGCTTCAACCTTATATAGCTTTGCCATATTCTATGGTGTTGGATTCAATTTAAACTCAATCTCATGAACTTTGATGACATCCTCCAATGTGTCAATCTGCTTGAAAATATCTCCAAATGTCTCTTTATTCCAACCAATAAGAGCCTTCTTTACATTGCTTAACTTGTGATAAAAAATCGGAAATAGATTGCCTTCAACATCTGACTACCAATGCTTCTTGATAACATCTTTATAAGTAGCACTCTTTGTCCAGAAATTAAGAAATTTTAAGAACTTCTTAACCTGGACAGTGTTCATATTACATGTACGTAACAATGGTGCATGATCTGAGCCATACTTGATAAAATACTCCACCTCCAAAGCAGGAAACAACTCCTAAAATTTCAAATTACACAAATATATATATCAAAACTTTTGAATATGCAAGCATCTTTTGATCTTCCATTCCACCAAGTATATAAGCTTCCCTTGTAGTCAAGATAAAAAAGATTACATGTATCAATACAATGTGCAAAGTCTTCCACTTCTTGAATATAGACTAATATGCCCCCATGCTTCTCTTCCTCAGATACAATGATATTGAAATCACCTCTTACAAGCCATGGAGATTGCATGTCTTGAGCTAGATTATATAAGGAATTCCATAGTTTAATCCTCTCTACTACATCAGACTTAATATATACCAAAGTGACAATCACCTCCTTAGCAAGTACAGTATGAAACAATTTGAGAGTCAATTGTTGTTCCATATCTATCATCATTGTTGCCTCCACATCTTCATCAATAAAGGCCCAAAGTTTTTCAGAAATATTGAAAAAAGTCGTGTGTATCCCCAGCTTCCTTATACATACCTCCAATTTGTTAGGATTTTGTAATGGTTCCATCAATCCAATGAAGTAAAAATTATGTTTTCTATGAAGATGTATCAATTTCTGGAAAGCTTTCCTTGTGTTAACAGATCTCACATTCCAAATAATTACATTATCCATAAAATTTACTTGGAAGATGACACTGCCCTATTTGGTTGCAACCTAGTTTTAGGTTCACTTTTATCCCTTTGCTTCTTTGAATGTATAGAAATAGATTTATCTTTATTCATACTTCTGGTAGATAAATCAGCTTGTCTAGCAATGTGTTGCATGTTAAAAGTAGTCGAGCCTTCATAAATATCCTCTCCCAGTTCTTCCTCCACATTCTGCTCATCTTCTATGGCTTGAAGTGCCAAAATATTGGTTTATGGTTCTCGGCAACCATACCCAACTCCCTCTGTCCCTTTTCATTGATTATCACCCCCTTATCAAGGATGTCATCCATCACAGTGAACTTCTTCTTTGTGATCATAGTAGTATCTTCAGTAAAATTCACCAACTGTAGCTCTTTAGTGTTAGTTTGGCCTTGATCAACACCTCTAGCTTCTTGAAGTTCCTGCATTTCTCTACTATTATTTCCAGTATCTTCCAACAATTTATCATGAAAACCCTGGACTACATTATTTGCACCTCTACCTGAAACTGCAACATTGTGCCCTAATTCTCTAGGGTTTACTGTTTCATCGGTTTTCCTGTGCACCTATGTTTCTTGTAATACTGTATGTTCTACAACTCATATCTCTACCATTGATACACACGTTTCTCCAATCACTTTATGCATCTACACATTTCCTTTATCTCCCCTTTTAACCCTAGCTTGATGCATGTTTTCAAGACTAGGGTTTATTGTAGCTGCAGGATTCACTGTAGCTTCAACCCTAATATTAGGGTTCACTGTTGCATCACTACTTGCATTTCCTGGCACCTCCTCTTCACGTTGTTCCTATGCATTCCCAGTATTATAAGTATCATTGTGCTCCTTCCTAGTTCCACTTCTTCACTCCACAAAGAGGTACTTTTATAATTTGTCCAGCAGCCAATCTTTGGTTGGATGAATCTTTCATTGTTTGAAATGGTATTTCTTGACATGAAAGGTTCATTGGAACTTTAAGTTCTTCTTTGGACGTGCCAAACCTCCTTTATATCCAATCCAATATGCTCTCCTTAGCATTGTCTACCTCAATCCCGATAGCATTAGGATTAGGGTTGCCGTCTTGCACCAAATTCAGTTTCCCAGTTTTCTTCGAACTAGGACTTGATTTTCCAGCTTTAGTTGGAGTCACCTTGCCTTTGTCAGTTGCTTTCAGCTATTCAACATTGTTAACTACTACGACCTCCTCACTTTGATCCTCCCGTATATCTTGACCTTCTAGTAATGCAAATTTATTTGTAATTATCACCTGAATAGCTGCCTTAGGTTCTACAATACCCAACTCTTGGCTAGTTTTTTCTTTGCCTCCATCATCAATGTTCTTCTTTGGACGATTGTCTATCACCTGATTTCATTTAGTATTATGATTACCCACAACCTTACCACTAGTTAATATCTTAACTGGTGGTACACCATTAGGTCTCTTATCATTAATTTTAGCCTGAGCTTCCTCCTTCTCCTTGTCATCTTCAATCATTGGAATCAATTCTGGATGTAGAACTCTACATTTAACTTCTATGTGCCCTTGAAGCTTGCACTCCTTGCAATACTTAGGCATGTGATCGTATTGGATTTTAATCCACTTAGACCAGACTTCTCCTATTGCCTCATTCACCACATGAATTTGAATTTTTTTTTTTTTTGGTAATTCTGCTAATAAATTCACCTTCACCTTCACACGTGCACATATAGGTCTAGTTTTATTTTGAGTTGCCAAATCTACGTGTAATGGCTTACCCACAACTAAAACTAGAGAAAATAAGGACTCTTTCACAAAGAAAGTAGGTGGCAGTGTTGGGAAGGATATCCAAGCCATTACAATTGGAGTTTCCTCATCTGGATTGAACCATTCATCATATTTTAATGGTCTCATCTAATATTCATACCCATCTCTAGCTTTAATGTAATAAGCTGCCTTTTACATAACATTAAAATAATCCTTGAGAACGTGTCTATTTTACGTAATAAACCAATTTGCACCTCACCTTTAATACCACACTGATTGGGAATTAACTTACGAAGCTCATTAATCTCTGGCCATCCATAGGAGAATTTACCAACCGCAGCATAATACAAATTTTCAATAGAATTCATACGCTTAACTTCAGTAGTTGTCCACTTGAGGAATGATTCACCATAGAGAAACGAAACAGGTTTGATGGGGATCATTTGCTCTGTGATTCTTAACGACGTTGATTGCATTGGGGCATTTAATGAACTGGGTTTTAATAGATTGGAGTAATTAAAGGGTGTGTTTGTGTTTGGATTTTACTGTATAGGGCGTATTGATCAGGGGAAGGAAGACCAGCCCTAGAAACAGGCTGGCCGTCGGCCAAATCGGCCATAGGAGAGCTCCAAAGGAAAAACGCGTCCTTGTCGCCTGAAAATCGCCAGAGCTCTCTCAAAGATGCGGGAGGGTTTGCTTGCTTCTTATTAATTTAGTTGTTTACCTCTTCAAATTTTACAATAGTACTTTTAATTAAAAAATCAACATTTTTTATCACCTTGGACAGTAGATTAATTTGAGTTAACTTAGTTGACATTTGTTCTAAGTCTTTGTAGGTTCGACAACTGAGTTACTTTATTACTTGACGGCCACGTATACTTGCTTGTACTTGAAGAGCCAACAAGTTTTTAAACAAAATAATAAAAGTAACTACTCTGTTTATACTTTGACGAATTCAAAATTATAATTTAATATTAAATATTATAATATTTTGATTATAGGTAAAATATTAAATGGGAAAATTTCATCAAAAAATTGTGGTAGAAAAAAAATATAAAAAGAAGGAGGATATCTATACTTTTGAATTAATTCAAGAATAAGCTGCAGTTAGTAAAGAATACTCAAAATATTATTCATTGAGTTAGACAATTGAAGAATTGTAAAAATTGAATTAAACTTTAATAAATTTAGGAATATACATATACATATACATATATATACAAAGAGAGAGAGAATTAGTGAATGATATTAATTGTATTGCCATGTGAGCTTATTAGCTTCCTACTTGACTTAATGTCCTTATCATTATTCTCCATTTATTAGAAAAAAGAAATCAATCCAAAAGTATATTAGTTGAGTGACAAGCTAATAAAAAATTATGTAGGTAACGTAATAATTCTTAGTAGTGGATAATGTAATAACAAAAAAAAAAAAAAAAGTTATGCAATGACTATGTGATTCGCTTAAATTAATATCATAGTAATTTTATTATTTGGTACATTGTATTGAACAACAGAATGACTATTAAATTTTGGTTAAAACAACATAATGTAATGTAATCAAACAAGCCAAATCAAAATTTGCCAAGTTTTACTATGCTATATAGACAGCACATCTCATAGGTACTAATACTAGCTTTGAATAATATCCTTATGTTTAAACATTGAGGTCTCCTTATCCAATTTCATATCAAGGATAAATAAAGAAATTGGCTCTCTGCAGAGGAATATGTACTCATTTGACTGCTTCAGAAAAAGCAATTCAACTGATCCATACAGCTCAACACACCACTCCTCCACTCAATAACGTCAATATTTTAAACCACCAAATACTTTTAAATTGTTTTTTTTATTACTCCTCTAAAATATCTTAAGATAAAAACAATGGCACCTTCTTGGAATGTCCAGTTTACCCTTTCCATACTCAGAAAACAGCCTCAGAACATGCTCAAATTTAGGGCAGTGATTGTCTTTTCAACAGTTCTATCTTGCCTCAAATCAAAACGTGAGGTCCCCCATTCAGACAGCGAAAAGGAGTACAAATGACCAAACAACCGTTGGCAACAGCTGTATGATAACCCCACAATCAGAGTTAAGTCATAGAAATTTCTTACTCCCTCCAAGTTTTCTTATTGGACATTATTTGATTGGGGAAGTGTTTAAAAAAAAGAAAAACTTTTAAACCTCGTAATTTTTAAACATGACATGATATTTATAAATATAAAAATATGTCATAATAATAAAATAAAAAAAAATAAAATAAATAAAAGTGTTAGAGTGTCGTATAAAACAAACTACAGTGAATATTGTTTATGTGGTTGGACTAACGGTCTCATCGGTCAGCCCTGCCCGTAAGACACCCCTACCACCCCTTTCCACTATATAAGACCAACCCCACCTACAATCCCTTCATATTGCATCTTTCTTCTTCTGCCCCTTGTGCATTTCATTCATTACTCTTTCTCTCTCTCTTTTAAAAATAAGTTCTTGAAATTCAACAATAATGGAGGCAATGAAAATGAACATTTTCATGGTGGCTCTCATTATGGTTTTGGTGGCCATGTCTGGTATCCAAAATGTGGCTGCAATGGAGGCCCCTGCGCCTGCTCCTGCTTCTGATTCCTCCATTTTTGTACCCACCATTTTTGCTTCTCTTGTAGCTATTGTCTTTGGTCTTTTCTTCTAAATAGTGACCTCTGCTGCTGCTTCTCTTATGGCGATATGGAGTATAACTTTTTCGTTTTGTTGGTTTTATTTTTCCCATTTTGGATTTATGTAGAGTTCTTTTTTTGTTTTTATTATTACTCAATCTTCTTTCTTCTTCTTTTTAGATCATTTAAGATGAGGAAGAGATTGAGGTTCATTTTATTTGTCCCTTTTATTAAATTATGTTGACGTTTCCTTGGCTTATTGTTGCCGTGGACCTATTAAACTATGTTGTGGACATTCTTTAGAGTTACTATTTATATGCAGAATTTGTGTATTTTTTACAGCCTCTAGTTTGGTGTTTTCCTCAGTAAATTACAAAATGAATTTTTTTGTTTTGTGCTAACTGCTAAATGAACGACGAATATAATATAATACTTGTTTACCCAAAAAATGGATAGAGTTGAATTTATACGCAGTTCCGAGGATATGTGGCGTAACTTGATACAAAACGCAAGTATAAATAAAATGTAAATGTAGATTGGAGAGAATGCAATCTAGATAAGGTTATCAAGAACAGTGAACCTTAGGATTCGATAAATAGAATCAATCTAAGAAATTGAAAGAGCGATTATTTACTGTAGAAGAATATAGTACTTTTGTTACAATGTAAGTCTCAGAAAACTTGTCCTACAGAAATGATAACTAAGCCCTTTTATAGTGGAGGGATTCGGCTCCAAGCATAATAAAATAAACATTCAGTAGGAGACCCATGATAAGTCAGTTTTTCCATAATTTCTGCCAAGATTCTCTCTAGTGGGATTGCAACGGCTTTTGTCTGCGAGCTCGATTTTGGTTCGAGCTTGATTTCGGCTCGAACTTGTGATCTTGGTTCGAGCTCGATCCTGGTTCGAGCCCTCGAATTGATTCCAGGTCAATATTGGTTGGTCTTTGGATTATCAGCACGATAGGTCTACCCTGCATCATGGTTCGATTCTTATTCGAGTTTGATTATGATATCGATCTCGACACGGACCGGCCTCCCTGGGTTCGAGGTTAGTTCGTGCCCCCTCGGGATCTTACTTCGATACATCACCCTTCGAACTCGATCGGACATGCCAAGGCTGAAATCTATTTCGACCGTATACAGATAGTCCCCTCGTTTCTCAGAAAGAATATGGCGAGAAACGATATGATTTTCAATAGCTCGATCGGATTATATCTTGTCGTTTCCATCGGGTTCGACCATGACGCATCTGGTAGTTGTCCCGTCGGTTTAGTCTTTCAAGGCATTTAATGCATGTCAGGCGGTGGTCGGCCACTGCTGATACTGAACCGCCATCGTTTGAACCTATAAATAACCCTTACTTTTATCTTTTACCATTTTTACATCTTCTATCTTCCAAAATTTCCCAAGTTCTTCTTCGTACTCTCCAACTTACCAGTAAAGGTGTAATTTCTTTACGCAAAAACCTCTCTTTAATTCTACCAAATCTCTGTCACTTTCTACTATTCCTTACTTTTGAATTCAAAAATGGCGAACATATCGCAAACCATTCCTCATAAAGAGAAGGCTTCATCTTCACAGTGTGTCGCCGATGAGACACCAGCAGAACCACGGCCTGAGGAGTGTGTTCCCGGGGCATGCATCCTTACTTCAGATTTTAAGGTTGATAAAGGTTCATCGATCCCTGGCCGGTGTGAGTCGGTATCGAGGTACATGTGTTCGATAACTGAGAAGTACCTCGATCTGTTAAAGAAGGATTGCAATTGGGGTGAAAAAGAAGTAATAATACCTACCCCTGACGAAGATATTACTTCTTACGTGAAAGGGTTTTTGAATGTATATACTTACCCTTTCACTTTGGGTCCCCTCGATTCCGTCACCATTGACTTCTGTTGATAATATCAGGTAACCCTAGGCCAGGTCCATCCTTCTTTGTGGCGGATCGTTATCCTGATCCGATATTTTGTGAGCAAAATCGAGGGGATGTTGTTCACCCTCGATCATCTATCCGGTTGTACCATCCCCGACTTTTTCGGGAAGGGTTAATAAAACTCCAGTGTCGGGCAACCAAGTCTCTGTTCTCGAGTATTGACGAGGACAGGGACCGGGGTTGGATGGGCATGTTCGTTCGAGTAAGGACTTCGGACCCGATTCCGACTGAAAAGATGCCCTTTCCCGAGGAGTGGAATATGAAACGTAAGTGTGATCTTGTTGTTGCATCTATTTTGTTCTTCCATTTATTCTCTTATCGACACTCCTCCTTTTATGATGTAGCGGTTTCCTGGATGCCCGGAGCGGTTCCCGATCTCAAGAACTGGGTACGAGCTCTTGTTTCCACCTCCACATATGTCGAGCGCTCATGGCACGATTTGTCAAAGGGTCGGTAGGAGGCCAAAAATCACGGTAAGCTCATTTCTCGGACTCTGATGATCCGAACGAGGCATTTCTCAAAATATTTTTTATAAGGTTTCCCATATGCAAGTTTGGATAAAGACGCGGTCTTGAGGCCCCTGTCCAATGAGGAGGATGTTTCATCCTCTGTCCCAAAGCCGGTGAAGGAAACTAAAAGGAAGAGAGCCTCGGTTCCCGAATATCCAAAATTGAAGAAGAGGACGGCTCGTAAGCCGAATAAGAATGTCATTCCTTTGACCATGGAATTCGTTCTGCATTTAAGGGATGAAGATGAAGAAGAAGAAGAGAACAATGAGTCCGCGCTGGCAGTCCGAACGAAGAGAGCCACCGATGCCTCATCGCCGGCTGGATCGATGATGCTCTACGAGGCTCCGCCTCGAACTTAAGATATACCGGAGAAAGATTCAGGTAGAGTCCCCGAACTATCGGATGTCGAAGACGCCTCTCATCGGAGTCAACCAGTAGGGGATACAATCGAAGAGCCCCTCGAACCCCTCTGAGCCGAGGGGAACGCTCCAAGCGAGTCATTTGGGGCAGCAGCGATCGAGGATTCGCCTACCTTTCCCGCTTTTTCTGCCGGGGTGATTCGGAAAGCTCAAGCTCTGGGAGCCCTCGATCTAGACAGGCCTCGTGATAAAGAAGATCTGTTTCATGACCTGTTTACCGGTATTAAGGATGTTGCCGGTGCCGGTGATGAATCAGATCTTTTTCACGGATTGCGGCAGGCTTTGAATCAGGTGATCCTTTAAAATTATTTTGTCGGCACTATCTTTATGTTTGCTTTTCGTTAACTTCGCTGCTTGTTTCTTTGTAGGCAGCGGCAGTCCATCGAGAACAATGTTCTCATTCCTAAAATGAGCTACACCGATACGCGGCCGACCTACACCGTGCTACTGACGAGAGGAACTCCCTTAGACTTTCCTTAGGGCAGAGAGAGAAGGAAATAAAAGACCTCCGAGCTTAGCTGGCCAAGGCTAATCGAGATCAGAATGATTTGTCTGAGCATGTAATGATGCTTTTGAAAGCCTATGGGCTTGATACCGGAACGATAGCTAACATTTCGGTCTCACAGCTGCAGCAAAAAATCGAGATGATCGGGAGGCTTCGTGAGGAGGTCGACATGATAAGGATAGAGTCCTTGCGGTGGAAAGAAGGTATGAACCGCTTTGCTGCAGAAAAAGAGAATGCTCGAGCCCAGTTATCGTCGTCCGAATCCCAACTTCAAAAAATGAAGGAAAACGGCCTGGTTCAGGCAAGAAGAATTGAGGAGCTTGAGGCTCGGTTGGCCTATGTACTCGCCAAGGCCGAATCCGATGTTGAAAAGGCAAAGGCCGATGTGGATGCGCTCGTGGCCGTCTATCGGGCCGATGCTGAAGCTGCCCAAGTCCAGGCAAGAGAGGCAGCTGAGTCCGCCGATAGTCGAGCGCATTAGGTCGCCGAACTTTCTAAGTGCCGATCCAGAAGGGAAACTTTCGAGGAGATTCATGCTCGGGGCTTTGCTCTCGCTGTAGAGATAAAAAGGGCAAAAGAAGTCGAAGCTGATGCTGAAGCTCTGGTTTCTGATGGTGATGATGACGACGATGGGAGCAAGAGCAGATCCGAAAATAGGGGGGAACCTGATAAAGAAGAGACCGCTCCCGGTCTAGAAATTTAATTCTTAGGTTTTACGTTGTAATCACCCATGCAGATAAATTTGTGTATAGACATATCTCCCCTTTTGACGACTTGCTTTTGTTTTTGTTTCCCGTCTTGTGAGGACTTTATTCGCCTTATGAATGTTTCCACAATGTTTTAAACAACTTAATCAAATTTGGACCTCGTAGCCTCTGTAACCGAGCGAGCGTTTACTCAAACTTGGGGCAATGTAGCCCTTTAGGCGTATTAGTTGTCCATGATTCGATCTTGAAGAAATATAGCCTGTGGGCGTAATAGTCGAGCGAGTGTTTGCTCGAACTTGCAAAATATAGCCCGTAGGCTTAGTCGAGTGAATGATTCGAACTCGAATTAATGTAGCTCGTAGGCTTAGTCGAATGAATGATTCGAACTTGAAGTAATGTAGCCCGTGGGCTTAGTCGAGTGAATGGTTCGACTCGAAGTAATGTAGCCCGTAGGCGTAATGGTCGAGCGAGTGTTTGCTCGAACTCGAAAATGTATCCCATAGGCTTAGTCGCGTGAATGATTCAAACTCGAATTAATATAGCCCGTAGGCTTAGTCGAATGAATGATTCGAACTCAAAGTAATGTAGTCCGTAGGCATAATGGTCGAGTGAGTGTTTGCTCGAACTCGAAATAAAAATAGCCCATAGGCTTGGTCGAGTGAATGATTCAAACTCGAAGTAACTTAGCCCGTAGGCTTAATGGTCGAGTGAGTATTTGCTCGAACTCGAAATAAGAATAGCTCGTAGGCTTGGTCGAGTGAATGATTCGAACTCGAAGTAATGTAGCCCGTAGGCTTAATGTTCGAGTGAGTGTTTGTTCGAATTCGAAATAAAAATAGCCCGTGGGCTTGGTCGAGTGAATCATTCAAACGCGAAGTAATGTAGCCCGAAGGCTTAATGGTCGAATTGTATCTTAATTCTGATTGCACAATAAATCTTAGAATAGAGGAATTTTCATTGGATATAAGATGCCGATAAAGAAGAGAACTTTCATCGCACGTTATTACACGCCTGGGTTCGGGCCAATCTATATGAGCATGGTTCGCTTCGACCAATTGGCTCTTACAGTTTTTCCTATTGGGACCCTGTTGGTGTGAAATAAATTTCTTGCGGGACCTCGGATATTGTCGTAAATGCTGCACGATCAATGGTTGCCTCATTAAAAACCTTGCCAAAAAACCCATTTAGGATAAAACCGGTCTAAGGAAAAAATAGTGCAACGCGTGCTTTCTAGAGAGAGATCCGTCCCTTGTTCGGACTTCTACAGGGGTCAGTTTTGAGATATAAACGAATATGGAAAGGTTGTACCTTAGCAGTAGTACCGTTTTAGATGTGATACATTCCAGCTACTTGAAAGCTGTTTGCCGTTTATAACGCCGATCCTGTACGACCCCTTTCTGATGTCCTCGAGTACCTGATATGGTCCTTCCCAATTCGGTCCTAGCTTCCCTTCATTCGGATTTCGGGTATTGATGGTAATTTTTCTCAACACTAAGTCCCCAGGCTTGAAATAACGGAGCTTGGTTCTTCGATTATAATATCTTTCGATTCGCTGCTTTTGGGCGGCCATTCGGACAAGAGCAGCTTCTCGTCTTTCGTCTGATAGTTCGAGGCTTGTATTCATAGCCTCGTTATTTGATTCTTCCATCGCGAATCGAAATATGGCACTGGGTTCACCAACTTCGACTAGTATCAATCCTTCGGACCCATATACTAAGGAGAACGGGGTCGCCCTTGTACTGGATTTTGACGTTGTCCGATATGCCCAAAAGACTTCGGGCATGATTTCTCTCCATCTCCCTTTAGCGTCATTCAACCTCTTCTTTAAGTTTTGAATGACAGTTTTGTTTGTTGATTCGGCATGCCCATTCCCACTGGGGTGGTATGGCGTCAACAATATCCTTCTTATCTTATGGTCTTCGAGGAATCTTGTTACTTTGCCGCCAACGAATTGTTTTCCATTGTCACATACTATTTCGGCGGGTATCCTGAACCGGCATATGATATGATCCCAAATAAAGTTTATAACTTCTTTCTCTCTTATTTTCTCGAACGCCTGCACTTCAACCTATTTAGAAAATTAGTCAGTCATAAACAAAATGAATTTGGCTTTATTGGGGTCGATGGCAGAGAGCCGACGATATCCATTCCCCATTTCATGAATGGCCATGGGGATAGGACTGAATGGAGTTGCTCTCCGGGCTGGTGGATAATCGGTGCGAACCTTTGACATTTGTCACATTTACGAACAAATTCCTTCGCATCTTTGCCCATATCGATCCAATAATACCCTACTCTGATTATTTTTCGGACTAATGTATCGGCTCTAGAGTGATTCCCGCAAGTACCCTCATGCACTTCCCGTAGGATGTAATCGACATCCCCCGGACCCAAGCATACTGCCAACGGTCCATCGAACGTTCTTTGGTACAACATTCCGTCTGAAGCCAACGTGAATCGAGTAGCTTTGGTCCATAGGGTTCTGGAATCTTTAGGGTCCGATGGGAGCTTTCTGCTTTTCAAGTATTCAATATACTTATTTCTCCTATCCCAGGTTAAGCTTGTAGAATTTATTTCGGCATGACCTTCTTCGATTACCGATCTCGAAGGTTGAACAACATTCCCTGAGCCCGTATCATCTACCTCGACCGATGACCCCAAATTCTCAAGCGCATCGGCCTCATTATTATGTTCCCGTGGTACATGCCGTAAAGTCCATTATTTGAAATGGAGCAAAGTGATAAGCAGTTTATCTAAATTCCTTTGCATTCTACCTTCTCGAACTTCGAAGGTTTTGTTTACTTGACTTACCACCAGCAAGGAGTCGCAATTGGCTTCAATGACTTCTGCTCCCAAGTTTCTAGCTAGCTCGAGACCTGCAATCATGGCTTCATACTCGGCCTC